>JBCEWE010000350.1:30000-223807 GCA_039877035.1 Silurus lanzhouensis | reverse complement strand
GAGGAGAGGAGAGAGAGGAGAGAGAGAGAGAGGAGAGAGGAGAGAGGGGAGAGAGAGAAGAGAGAGGGATATAGAGGGAGAGAGAAGAGAGAGAAGAGAGAGGAGAGCAGAGGGATAAGGAGGAGAGAGAGGAGAGGAAGAGAGAGGAGAAGAGAGAGAGAGAGAGAGAGAGAGGGATATAGAGGGAGAGAGAGAAGGAGAGAGAGAGAGAGAGAGAGAGAGAGAGAGGGATATAGAGGGAGAGAGAGAAGGAGAGAGAGAGAGAGAGAGAGAGAGAGAGAGAGAGAGAGAGAGGGAGAGAGATTAGGATACACAGAGAGATGATGATGGTGATGATGAACGATAGTGGTGGTGATGTGACGATGAAGATGATGAAGATGATGATGATGATGATGATGATGATGATGGTGATGAAGATTAAGGAACCAGCAGAGCTAGTGTGTTGTTCTGAGTAATATTCTGCTGGGAAATTCATATAGATGACACAAAACACCTATCCAGACATTTCTGCAAAAAAATACACCCTTTAATGGAACGTGTATGTTAATGACAGTCGCTTGAAGGCTCCTCGATCCAGCAGTTCAGTAGCTTCAGTTATTCAGTGGCAAATAAATTAATACTGTACCAAAATATGTACAGACAGATAGCTAGGCAGACATATATGAGTAAAAATAGTCTCTCTCTCTCTCACACACACACACACACACACACACACACACACACACACACACACACACACACACACACACACACACACACACATATGCTGTAGCAGTATTGCACCAGGCACCTGTCACTTCCATCCTCATGAAGCTTTGCCCAGAGTGTCATTCATTTTTCTGGCACTGTCTGTCAGCTTACTGTCTCTTCTCATTTTCCTCCTCAAAGCTGGGCTCCACTCAAAAAATCTAGATCTTTCTTTGGCAGTTGGACCAAAAATTTCATCATCATCATCATCATCATCAAGACCAGTATTATCATCTTTACAGCAAATAAGACTTATTTACAACAACCACAAATCCTAAAATGTTGGGACACTGTGCACAAAAACAGATGGCGATAATTTGCAAATCTCATAAATCCTTAATTTATTCACAATAAAACACAAAATATATCAAATATTTAAACTGGTAATAGATTAGAAAGGAAAATTATAAGCTCATTGTGAATTTGATGGCTGCAAGACGTCTCAAAAAAGTTGGGACAGAGGCAACAAAAGTGTGGAAAAAGTCAGTGGTACTAACAAGGAAGAGCCGAAAGAACACTGCAGTTAATGAGGTTAATTTTCAAAAGTCAGTAAGATGATTGGGTATCAAAAGAGCCTCTTAGAGAGGTAGAGTCTTTTAGAAGTAAAGATGGGCAGAATTTCACCAATCTATGAAAGATTATCTCTACAAATGATGGAACAATTTCAGAATAATGTTTCTTATCATCAAATTGCAAAACAATTGAATATCCAATTATGTACAGAACCTATTTTCTTCTAAAATGTTTCAAAGAATCTGGTGAAATCTCTGTTTGCATGGAACAAGAGCAAAAATCAATGTTGGATACCTGTGATCTTCTTGCACATTTGCACAGGCTTCCTCAGTACTGAACGCAATACACAAGTTTTAACAAAGGCCTCCATCCAGAAAACTTTAGTGCATCTATTACAATAGCAATAGACTTGCTGAACTGACCTGCCTGCAGTCTAGACCTTTCACCATTTGAAAATTTTTAGCGCATCATGAAACGAAAAACACCACAAAGGAAACCCGGAACTGCTAAGCAGCTGGAATCCTGTATCAGACAACATTCCTCTCCTAAAACTTCAGCAACTGCTCTCCTCAGTTTACAGATGTATAGAGACAGAAAACGTGATGCTACACAGCCCTGATACTAAACATGGCACTATTCAAAAACATTTAAAAAAGCCTTCATTAGTTTTATTTTGAATAAAATATGGATTTATAAGATTTGCATTCTGTTTTGATTTACATTTTATTTACAGCGTCCTAATTTTTTTTTTTTTGTACTACTACTACTAAAAATAAATAAAGAAGTAACATTATAGATACTGTCTATCAATGAATAAATGATTTTTTTATTATTTGTGAATATTTCTATCCGTATCTACACATGTCTCATCTCCTTGCATTTTTGTGTTAAAGTGGTGACATTTTTTATGAAGCGTAGACGGTATTTACATCCTGTATTTACTCCCACATCCTCAGGCTAACACTCCTGATTACCATAAGCAGATTATCCAGAATTTACAGTGGTTAATATTTAAAAAAAAGAATAAGAGAGAGAGAGAGAGAGAGAGAGAGAGAGAGAGAGAGAGAGAGAGAGAGAGGAAGCTTTTAATAAAGCATTCAATATGGTATTAACAGACAAACATAGCATGAGCTGCTGAGCGATAAAGCTTAGCCACATAAAACGCTACTTATTTTGAGGTTAAGGAAGTGGTGCAGATCTAATGAGACAGGGTTAGAGACAACATTGGCACCCTGAGCCAATATATAGAAGGATCCTCCAGAAGAACCAAGCTAAATATAGGACAGGACCCCATTTTCAGAGAGACAGTTGATATTAATTTATTATAGCTCCATTTTAGGTATCAGCTGTTCACTGATGAATTCTCGAGGGCAAAACTGTTTATGACAATTACTATAGCTGTAATTCAAAGTGATTGCAGAACAGTTTGTATTAATTGCAATCCAAAGCATCTTCATGGTTAACAAGTGGAATCATCCACAGTAATCTCATGTTTTTTCAGGCTGACCATGTGGAAAATATCCTCAGCAGATGCAGGAGGAGAATGGATCAGGTAGGTCCAGAAAGCAGAAGAGGGTTAGGATCACTGGTATCTCAGAAGGTTGTGGAGCTCCATAGAGAGAAAGACAGAGAGAGAGAGAAAAAAAAGAGAGAGAGAGAGAGAGAGAGAGAGAGAGAGAGAAAGAGATTATTAAGTACTTATAGTCGTGTAATGGTTATAGACAATCTACAGTGTGATCAGAGAGCAGCTCAGCGAAGATGACCTTTAACATCATAACTTAAAAGGAAAACCAACAGGAAACACAGACATGATTAAGTTGATGGATTGATCCATCAACTAACCTGAATCAACACATGAGATCCCACTTTACTAAATAAAAAGAACCTTTTAGATCTGCTCCTTCACCTGCTCACATCCACAATCAATCTGCTAAGTGTCTGATTGTTCGCAAGGAGGCCTCTACTGAAGGGCCATAGCAGATAAAAGGTTGTTTCAACTTCCTCCACAGACTCATTCTGTAGACGTATATGTCTAGTGCTTGCACAGGACACAGCTGGTTTAGCCTTTCTGGTCTGGGCCTGAAAAGGAGGAGGATACAATGCCTGGAGCCTAACAGGTTGTGGGAGAATCTAGGGCACCTTAGGGATTTACCCTGTTCTAGGCACAAAAAGGCACTGGCCATGCCTGGAGTAAACTCCAGAAATGAGGGGTGACAGAGAGGGCCTGAAGATGCCCACCTCTCTTAATAGAGGAACTGGCTAGGAGGACCACAGTCTTGACTGTAAAAAACCTCCAGGTTGTGGGGTTCAGATAGAGACTCTAACACAATAGACAAGCGCCACATAGGCACTCTAGGTCGCACCGGAGGCCTCAGCCGTGAAGAAACTGTGGGTTTTTATCCAGTGATTGCCCTGCCAGGGGTCATGATATGCTGAAACAGCAGACGTGTAGACTTTGAGGGTGGACAGAGTCAACCCAGAGTCAACCCTTTGGCGACCTGTTTCCAATACTAAACCTACCAGGCAGTTAACTGGATCCAATTGGTGCTGATCGCAACATACACTGAACAGGCACCATCTACCACCTCGGAAGTGCTGTCTGTAGAACCCAGTCTCTCTGTCTGATAGAGGGACCACCTCAATGGCCTCCTTCTTTAGGAGAGTGTCTACCTCTTGTTTCATGACCAGAACCTGCTTGGGACCCACCAGAGTGGGACGTACCATGTTTAACCATGGCGGACGAGACTCAAACTAAACTGTATAGTTTCTGTCTACAGCACGCAGGACTCACCAGAGCTTCCCAGGCTTTTAGGTAGTCTCTTAAGGGTATCAGTCTCTCGAGACTGACCTCTGGTACACCTGAAGCCGGACCTACACCCGGGTGCAGCTCTAGAAGCCTCTAAGAAGGTAGCGAGTCTTCTGGGTCCGCTACAATACCGGGGTGGAAACCAAGGAGGTTGCTTGCTGGAGCTGGCCATGCCCTTAATCACTGATTATGGCAGGGTTAACGGACCAGTTCCCTAGGGGCTCTTTTATTGAAAATGATAGTCCTCAGATCTGTCATCTCACCAAGCTTAGGCCCAAAAGGATCTAAAAGGGTGAGCCATAGGTGCACAGCGGTATCTTTTGTGGCCCTAAGAGCCAAATCCGCCCACACATTTATAAACAAACAGAAGCTAATGCTGGCTTCACTTCAGGCACATTTTATAGATTCCTGGATGTGACGTCAGCCTCGCCGGTGAAGGCGCGTTTCCATTGGATGGATTACACACGTGATTTAGAGCGTGGACAATGCAGAAGCATTTCTAAAGCGTGGTTGAAGCAGCTTGAGTTCCTGAAAGGGAAACTCCAGGTTCTAAAACCCATATCTGGAATATTATATATACTTCAGATATGTGTTTTAGAACCTGCAGTTCCCTTTCAGGAACTCAAGCTGCTTCAACCACGCTTTAGAAATGCTTCTGCATTGTCCACGCTCTGAATCACGTGTGTATTCACGTCTGATTGTCTGACTGGTGAGAAGGAGTCGTTTTAATAAGCCACACATTTATACAGTGTATTATTTTATCTGCTTGCTCTGATGTCATAATTGACTACTACTGAACAAGTTTATAACTCATAAATAAAAACAAATCATTGAATAATTCCCACTAATGTAACAAGATAAAGTAATTACAACCCCCTGGGTGTGTTTTAATCATTTAATTTTACATTTCAGCACAATATAATAACAACAAAATGATATTTTCTTTCTTATATTTTTTCCTCTTAAATGCTTCTAAAAACAACAGATAAATATATGTACATATATCATGAAATATCTTGCAGATGTGTCTGTAGTGAAGGAGTTGTTGTATTGTAGAGATGCAAAGAAGCGTGAAGGAAGAGAAGCCAATGAGATATATATACTTTCTTCTTTTTTTTAAATGTCAGAACAATGCTACAATTCATATCACATTAAGGGCACAGAGCCGACATGAGGTAGTTTGTAATCTGTGGGAAATGATGTGGGAAGAAAATATGTAGAATAAAAAGACATGAAAAACTCTGTGCAGTGGAATGAAAAGAGTGTTTACAAGTACACATGACAATACTGTGTGTATACATATATATATATATTAGGGCTGTCAATTGATTTAAATATTTAATTGTGATTAATCGCCACTTAATCGCACATTTTTAATAAAAATAAAAAATATATATTTCTCAAGTTTTTAATACTTTAATATGGCTTTAGTATTGCAACACATCAGTCGACTCTGTAAAGGTTCTACTTTAATTTGTATGCACTTATAATGAATAACAAAATAATGTTTTTATAAAATAAAGAAAACAGACAGGGGGCGCTCTCTGCCATCTCTGTCATCTCTCTTCACAGACACCGAAAATAAAACAACCTGAATCTCAGTGAATATTCACCTCACAGACTAAATAAATACATGTATAGAAAACCGGAAATCTACTTTAAATAAACTAATTCACCGAAAAATAAAATATTCTCTCTTTCTGTGATCCGTATGAAAGTTAGAAGAGGTACAGTTTCTCCGGATCACCTCATTAACTAGTCTAACCTCAAGTCTAACCTCTAGCCTAACCTCTACTCTAACCTCTAGCCCAAACTCTAGTCTAAACTCTAGTCTAACCTCTAGCATAAACTCTAGTCTAACCTCTAGCCTAAACTCTAGTCTAACCTCTAGCCTAACCTCTAGTCTAACCTCTAGCCTAACCTCTAGTCTAACCTCTAGCCTAACCTCTAGTCTAACCTCTAGCCTAACCTCTAGTCTAACCTCTAGCGTAAACTCTAGTCTAACCTCTAGCCTAACCTATAGTCTAACCTCTAGCCTAAAATCTAGTCTAAACTCTAGTCTAACCTCTAGTCTAACCTCTAGCCTAGCCTCTAGTCTAAACTCTAGCCTAAACTCTAGTCTAACCTCTCGCCTAAACTCTAGTCTAAACTCTAGTCTAACCTCTAGCCTAGCGTCTAGTTGTGAGTTGTTACAGGATGTAAGTGCACGATGTGGAGGTGAAGAACGGGTGAAGGTAGAGCAGAGAGCAGTATAATGTTGTAAGGTCTCACATCTAGCTGTGGATTATCACCTTATACCAGGGTCACTTTCCAGCATTGAGGAGTTACAACTGTTTCATGATGTTTGCAGAGTAAAACTGATTGAATGGACCGCAATAATGTTTACTTTTCATTAAGTATTTTATCTACGACTCGGTACATCTACAGTTCTGCTGCTGCAAATCACACACACTTCTAATAATAATAATGAAGCTGTTGGAGTAACATCTGGTGCTGTTTTTTGTTATTTTACTCATTTGAAGGTTTTCTTCTCCCTAAATTCATTTTGTGTCTGAAGACATTTATCAAAAACCCAGTATTCACCGTAGAAGTTCTACCACATGCAAAATGTGGAAACATGGAGCTCAATACGGTCTTTAAGAAACGTTTACAACTGGAACTAGGTGTTGCTATGGTTACAGGTGTTTATACACAACACATTTAATTAGATTCAACTGATAGTGAATAAAATATATTTAAAAACAAATAGCAGAATAAAACAGAAACAATACAGTGTGCAGGAGTTCGTTCAGTAGGAAAATTGCCTCCTGAGACTCTCAGTGTTGTCCTCCAGTAGAACTTTCTTGAACCTGCTGGAAACCTTTGATAATTCTCCTGGACCTAGAAGTCTATGATGCAGGAGAGATACAGTATGTTCAGATGATCGTCTCAGCCATGCTCACCACTCTGGACTTTGTTATTTGATCCTGGACCATGTGTGGTATCTCTGAACCAGGTGGTGATATTTCCTGTGAGATGATACTCCACAGCTCCAGTTTAGAGTTTCTACATCAGACCTTTTCTTGTGAGATGGATTACATGATATTTAAAGCTGTTTATTAATCATCAGGGGGATGTAGTTCCTCAACTGTTTCCTCTCATAGTTCTGGTGATGTTCTGGCAGAAAATTGTAAAGATGATATCTGCTTTGATCTTTGTGTTCTAATCAGGGTTGCTTACATACAAAACCAAGAGCTGAATGAAAAAGTTTTTAGATAATTATGAACTTGTGAGATGTAGCTATAGCTGGAGGAAACATCAGAGCCACAGTTTATACATCATGCTGATATTTCTAAATCTGTTCATCTCTGAGGGCTTTCTGATCCAGACAGATTGCTTTCATTAGAGGAAAAAAAGAACACACTGTAATCCAAGGACATTTTGGGGCTTAATCCTAAAACAGACACTGATACGGATATTTGGTGCACATTGTTCCATTGCTCATGAACGTTAAGCCATGAAAGTTTTCTATTTCCCTGCACCAAGTCAACAGATAGCTCCATTACGCCACAGCCATGTAACCTGCTCTGAGCTCGTCCTTGACAGAATTCAATTTCCTCCAGCATCACATGTGAAATGGGGTCGGTTCTTTTCGTGATCAATAGAAAATAGACGAGGCGCAGCAGAGAGAAAACAGAGCTAGAGAAGCTCACGCAGGTGCTCCAGAGACTGGAGATTTTATTATTCACATGTCACGCAAGTTCTCAACGCTACACTTCACTTCTCTCGAGATTCAATTAAACATGCTTCTGTTTTACTTATTTTTAGTTTCTATTTCTTTATGAGAATCATCATCATCATCATCATCATCATCATCATCATCACCTTTTCCCCCTTGTGTTTCCACTCTGAACAAATCTCCACAATCCAGTGGAACATCTTCCCAGAAGTGGAGATTATTATAACAGCAAAACGTTTTTTTAAAACAGCTAACTTTTATACATATCGTGTATATTCATGTGTATTATTAAACACAAGTGTGTGTGTGTGTGTGTGTGTGTGTGTGTGTGTGTGTGTGTGTGTGTGTGTGTGAATGTGTGTTTATATTCTCTGTTCCAGGAAAAAAAATACTCGTTACAATCAGTTTTTATGTTCAGTCAGAGTTGTAAAAACAGTTATTAAATGCAGAATATCGGTCTGAATAATGATTCTCTGTCTCGGTACACGCTGAGGTTCAAACTGTGTTTCGCAAAATACTATAATTAACATGTTTTTTAATAAATTATATTTTTTATCTCATTGTAAAACAGGAATTATGAGTTTAAATGAAATGCCAGACTGAAAACAAGTTCTGTGAGTAACTCAAGCAGGGGGTGTAAAATATACTAATTTAGTTTGTTTAATTATTATTATTATTTATTAGTATAATCACAGCTACATGGTTGCAAAAACATATATATATATATATATATAAAGCTCACAATAAAAAAATAAAAAATAAAATAAAAATAGCAGTGATACCAACAACTGCAACAACAACAATAACAATAACAATAATAATAATAATAATAATAATAATATAATAATAATAATAATAATAATAATATATTTTCAACAAAGAACGAAAGAAGATTAAATATAAAATACGCAAATAATAATAATATAAAAAAGTTGAAAATTAAAAGAAGAGAAGTTACAAATGAGGGTATGTGGGTAAATTTGATGATTTTAAACATTTTTTTATTTAAAAAATAATTTGACTATTTTTTCTTTTTTTTCATTTTGTAAAAGAATAAAATTTTATAAACCTGTATTTGCTTATTTTATGAACGGTTATATTTAGGATTTAGGTCTTTTTTTTTTTTTTTTACATTTAGAAACATCAATAAGAGCCTGGAAGTTCTGCTGCATCACAGGTCCTGGGCCTGGGGTTCAATCTGGACCCTTTATGATGTTTTCATTGTTCTTTTGTGATGTTCTCCATCTCCATATGGGGCTCCTTCCAGATCTTTGGTTTCCTCTGACCTCTCAAAAACACAAAAATGTGTGTGTTGATGATTGGGAATGGACCTGCTGTCTCCATGTTCCTGGTTCCTGCCTCAGATCAAAATAAAACATTGAGAGGAAATAAATGAATTTAAACTAAAATACATAGAAATAAATAAAGAATTTGAATTCCATGAAGCGATTTTCTTTTCCCACAACGTGCTGATTAGCTGGTGTTTTGTCACACTAACGAAAGCTCATTAGTTCTAATCAGGTGTTTGGAACAAATACCTGAGACATAATGAGCACCTTCATGGGATTCTGCTTCAGCTTTCTGACAAACGACATCGAGCGAAGCACTCGCACGCGTAAATATCCCAGCAATCGATTATAACAGAGGAAAGGAAAAGAATCACTGATTTCCTCAAACAGCGACTCGAAGTACAACTGTTGGGTTTTTAACCATTTATTGTTACAGAAAATACAATGTTGTGGAAGTTCAATAAAAATTTAAAACTCTGGAGACTCCTTTTAATTAAAATTATAAATAAAATATAAAATAATCAATGTTACTATGGAAACCATTGAATTTTTATTGTGTGGCATTTAACAGATTTGTGAGTTGAGAGTTAAGGGCTTCGCTCAAGGGCCAGTTTAGTGGTGTATGGATTCGAACACACAAGTTATAAAGCATTTATTGCTCTTGCCAATAGTGACCAATCAGAATCCAGAACTCGTTCACGTGTGTATGAATTTTAAAACGTTTTTTATTCAATAATATCCGATAATTCTGCTACTGAAACACTGATATTTTGTATAAATCTGACCAGATGTTTATTCTTTTCATGAAACAGAAGCAAATTGTATTCTTGTGTTTGACCCCTTATCATGATGAAGTGAGATGGTCATCACGTTTCATTTTATTCTCGTGGTAGGATAAAATGCATTAGTGTTGTAGTGGTGCTCCCTCGGGACGCCACTTCAGCCGGTTCCATCAGGGTCTGAAAGCTGCTGGCAGGATGAAAATATCCTCAGTGATTTGGAGCAGAAATGTAGGAGGAATCAAGAAAAGCTGGCTGAGAGTCTGATGCTACATATGATGTCACATTTCTATTTTCCTCACCTTCCTATTCACATCACATGGAGAAACACAATGGTCTCCACCATTACCATCATTTTCATAGTTTTCTAAAGGAACTTCTGGGAATTTGATATTCACCATTCTTTTGCAGGTTCGAGTGGGTGTGGCTATGTTATTGGGTCACATGACCACAACATATATGCCGGTGAGAAAGTGTGTGTAGGGTGAAGGTTTTCATTCCTAAGGTCTGGAGATCCAGGAGAACATTGACCCCTCCTGCAGCTCAGGTTCTCCAGATGTGAGCCATATACATATTTTGATTTGTTAATCTCTTAATGAGATGTGGTTGTTTTTTAGCGTACCTCCAGCTGTCCAGATGTAAAATCTATTACATTTATTTGCTCCACTTCTGATGGAGACATGGCTTTTTTTTTGGCAGAGCTACAGCTATCCAGATGTTATTTCTATTACATTTTATGATGTTGTACACACATATATATATATAATTTTTTTTTTTTATTCTCCTGAATCCTGGTGAAAATGCAGCTGTGTTTGGGTGTAGCACCAGCTGTCCAGATGTTAAATCTATTACATTTTATCATTTGATAATCTCCCGATGGAGATATGGCTGTGTTTTGGCATCGCTTTAGCTGTCCAGATGTGAACCATTTACATTTTTTTTTACTCCTGCTGTAGATACAACTGTGTGTTGGCAAACTTACAGCTGCCCAGATGTTAGAGGCATTTTTTTTTTGCTTTACTCCTGGTAGGAAACTTGTTTGTTGAGCTCTGTTTGCCCAGATGTTAAACATTTAAAAAAAATTCCCCTGAATCCTGGTGAAAATGCAGCTGTGTCAGGGTGAAGCACCAGGTGTCCAGATGTTAGAACTTTTGAATTATTTGATTCTTCCGACTCCTGGTGAAGAACTGGTTGTGTTTTGGTGTTCCTCTAGCTGTCCAGATGTTGCATCTTGTATATATTTTGGGAATGAGGCTGTTCCTAGGTAATGCTTTTCTGTCCAGATGTGAGGTTTTTTTTTTTTTTTTGGTAAAGCTGTGTTTCCTCACAGATCTGGTTGTCCAGATGTGAGCCACACAGACTTTTTTTTATTCTCCTGACTGGTGGTGGAGATGCAGCTTTAGCTTGGCTATTTAGATGTGACAAATTATAAAACTTTTTCTTTTCCTTTACTTCACTCCTAATGGAGATGCAGCTGTGTTCTGGCTTTGCTCCAACTACCCAGATGTTAGAGTTTTTTGATTCGCTTGACTCCTGATGGAGATGCGTCTGTGTTTTGGCATTGCTCCAGCTGTCCAGATGTGAGTCGTATGATATTTTTGATTCGTCTCGCTCCAGAGACCTGGTAATATGAACAGAATGAAGGCCTTTTATTCTATATTTTTTTGTGACAGAAGATAAAGGCCTGAAAACGCCCGTCATGGTGTGACCCATCATTGTGCTTCTGATGCCTCGGGAATTCAGTCACTGTTCACAGTATGCAGTAATTACAGTAATTATCAGAGGCGCTGCTTGAACATATGGACAGATGCTGGTGTCTGGATGAGTGTTTCTCTCACGTGTTCAGGATCCTAGACTGCTGATCACAGCGTTAGGTTACTTTCAGTATGAAAGATGAATGAGGACGTTCTCGATGAAACAAGCCAGGAATGTGTTTAGCAAGTGTCGCTGTTCCAGATCGCCGTTTAGAGCGCGATGTTTTTATTCCCAATGAAAGATGCGTTTTGTGTGATTTAAAGCACTTTTCCGTGAATCATATTTCTATAAGCACTAGAGATTTTGTCCTTCAGTCATTTAGTGAAGCATTGAGAGCATTTCATGTGAAAAGATTTCTATTTGTCGTTTAACAATTTAAATGAAAACTGTATAAATTGTGCCACTTTGTGAAATAATTTTTGAGTTTATGCTTTAAGCTCACCTTCGGTTTCAGTGTTGCATCCAGAATCTGACAGTAACACCTCTCAGAGTGTTATCTGAACATCAGAGGATGAGATGCGATTTAAGATAAATCTGACTGTTAGGATCTCAAACTACGTGTATTGGACTCAATCAGTTCTGCTGAGAACTTGCGTAAGATAAAGTACAGGAGAGAAGATGTGATCAGACTCCCTCACCCCCACACACACACATGGAGGTGGAAGTTTAATTGGTTTGGGGTTGTTTTGGAGCAGTGAAGATTCCAGAAAGTGAAAGTGAACCATCGTGTCTCTCATTCCACACTTCATCACCGTGCAGTTCCGTCTGGACTTCGGCTCATCGGAAGCGACTTCACCGTACAACAAGTCGATGAGCCGAAGCGATAAACACGTCTGAGTTCTGTAGGTGTTATTTAGAGAGCAGACAGACGTCTGGAGTGATATCTATCATGGAACCACCTGCCCAGACACCACACCTCAATCCTACTGAACTGCTCTGAGATGAAGAAGAAAATCTCCATCTAGTGAAGAACATCTTTAGAGAGTTTTAGAAGAGACACAACAAAGAGTTTCAGCTGAATGTTTGGAGAAACGAGGTGTCCTGGTGCTGAGAGTGTAAAACTGTTCTTCATGATAAAGGAGGATTTTTCAATGGAAATAAAGTGGAAGATCTGAATGTTTATATATTTGTTTGCTCAAAGAAAATATTTAGACTGTTACATTACCGAGTTGTTTTATAGAAACAATTAGACAAATGCATGTGTCTCTCACACACTATAAAACACTCCACACTTTTTACAGACACTGTATCTATTCCCAAATATAAAAAAAAATGTCTATCATTTTTATTTAAAAAGTGTTTTTTTCCTCAGCAGATTTCATGCCTAATAAAGAATTATTCAAATCGGTGTACAGTTTAATCATTCAGCTTTATTAAGAGCAAATGAGCACAAATAAAACCTGTTTTAATCATTAATATCAAACCAGTAATCAAACTTTGGGTTAAAACTTTACTTGTTTACAAATAAACAATAATTAAATGAAATAGAATTTGATTATTTAAAAAAATTATTTTTACATGGAGAGTAAAAAATGAGATTTTTATTACAATATTAATTCAGAGGAAATCAATTAAACCCAAAAAAAAAAAAAACAAAATGAAAAACAAAGCATGATGGCTGGGAGTCTGCACCCAGCATGAGGGCCTCTGAAGGAAGGTTCAGTTCTGGCTTTACTCGGATCACTGGAACCATGTGGTGTGTTTCAGCAGAACAGTTGAGAAGCACAGAAAGCGAATGTGAATAAACTCAAATGCAAATTCCGAGGAAATTCCGAACGAAGTTTATTATAAATTCATGAAAAAAAGGTAAAAAGACACTTTTATGTATATAGTAGAGTTTTACACATAATTTATAAAAAATATATACATCTGTATTTAATTTGAAACCTGGAGGGGGAGTGGCCTAAACATGAGCCATATGTGGTTTTCCCCAAACTGTTATTACACAGTTGGACGTCTTTGGAGCATGAAATTTTCCCTCGATATAAACTAGAAGACCCAAACCTGTTCCAGCATGATAATGTTCCTGTGCACAATGGATTTTCCATGGGTTGAAATGGAAGATCTCCTGCTACAGAGCTCCAACCCTATTGAAATATGAAGGTGAAGCTGCACCCCAGGCCTCCTCATCTTCTCATCCACATTATATTCTGACTTAACTTAACACCTTTGTAGCTGAATGAATCTCCACAAATCTCCACAAAAATCCAGTGGAACATCTTCCCAAAAGATAACAGCAAATGGAGATTTATTGTGGAATGGGATGGATCTTATGGCCAGGTGTCCACAAACATTAAGTGTATCTAACAAGGTTTCAGACATCTTTCTCCAGATAGACAGATTTTAACACTTTGTGCTTTTTATCTGATACCAAATCGTTAGATCTCTGCAGGGAAACGTCAAGATCAGCTCAGAAAGCTTTTGCTGATAAAAACTGTACTTTTGTGCTCGTTTTTTTATCAAATAAAGATGTCCAGGGAGAGTACGCTCTTCAGAATTCCGCCCGGGCGTTGGTTTTTTTCCCAGGCTGCCTCACGAATCTGAGCCAGGTTTATTTAGGAAATGTTCTCTCCCAAAGCATAACTTTGATTCCTCGATACATGCGGCCATCAATCTGGTGCAGACGTGCCAAGGTCATGCTGAGAGCTTTCCTCTGAACGTGATAAAGCTTTCAAACAGACACACATAAAACATCAGAGATGCGGAGCCGGATACGAGCCGTATTTATGAGTCTTTCAATACAGCGCATGATTGAATGAACAAAGACAGCCGGCATTATCATAAATATGAAAACAGAGCCGTTTGAGTGCGAACGATGTAATAAAGAAACCAGACACACAGCACTTTCCATTTAGACTTTAAATAGGTCACATTTCAACATGCCCACATGTTAGTTAGCAGTAAATCTGTTGTTTTCTCCAGCAAACATGATGTTTTTACTTCTTCTGCAATTCACTATAATGTCATCTTGGTTAAAAAGAGCACATTTTTTCAGGAGAGGAATTCTGAAGAAAGCTTTTTGATGGTTGTGGAATGATGATTTATTGATATTATATGTATTCATCTGTAGGTGAAGTGAAGGTGAAATGTTTAATGCATGTTTACACATTGAAGCTTCCTTCACAACATGTTTATGATTCAGATCAACATGTTGTTCAGCCATGAAGCTTCATCCATTTAATGATTGGTTCTCTTGAAGCCAGAGTCATAGGCTTTCACAAGCCTGTCTCCATCTCTCTTCATCTCACCATAAGCAGGAACATGTTCAGGAGCCTGCCAACATCTGTCCATCTCTCCATCTTGCTGTAGACTATCATGAGTGCTTCTCCATTTCTCTATCTCTCCATCTCATTATATACTTTCAGGAGCACTTTTCCATCTCACCATCTTCCTTCATCTTGATGTATTTATCAGGAGTGCATTAACATCTGTCCATCTCCATCTTCGATCCCTTCTCCATCTCTAATCATTAGCACTTCTCAATCTCTCCATTACTCCATCTCACCATAGTCTATTTATCATGAATACGTCTTTATCTCTCCATTACTCCATCTTGCAGTAGTTTATCAGGAACTTTTCTATGTCTCTCTTTCTCTCTATCTTACTATAGCTTATGAGGAGAACTTTTCCATTTCTCCATCTCTCCTACTTAACATAGAGTATCAGGAGCACTTCAACATCTCTCCATAGTTTATCAGGAGCACTTCAAAATATGTCCATCTCTCTATCTCACCATAACCTTTGATGAGAACTTTTTCATCTCTCTATCTCTCCATCTCAACATACAGTATCAGGAGCACTTCAACATCTCTTCATCTCACCATCTTTCTCTATCTCTCTGTTACCCCATCATGCAATATCTTATCAAGAGCTCCATCTCTCCTGTATCTCTCCTTATCTTGATGTATTAATCAGGAGCGCTTTAATATCTATCCAATGCATCAGAAGTGCTTCTCCATCAGCAAGGTTCTTAACATCTCCCCATCTGTATAAATGAGTCTTCACACTTGTTCAGTAGAAGCATTGCAGATCTGATCTGATCCATCAACACCAAACTTCTCTATACTCCATTCCTATTAATTAACAAACACTGCAAACAAACTCTACAGCAGTGTTTTATCTTCTGACTCCTGCTGCTGCATTCTGGAGATTTCTATTATGTCTGGATCACAAGAAAATTAAATCATGATCATGAGAAAACAGAAAAAAAATTATCATACATGGGATACAGAAAGACCATCCTGAGATACGAATATCTAAGATCACATCAAGCTGCATGTGGTTCCTTCATTTTAATATAGAATTTATTTTATCCTTAAAAAAAAGTTTGAATTAAATCCATTTAAACCAGTTTTTTTATGAGCTGATTATTATGGGCTGTAACACCTTCACATTACACCACTCTGACTTCCTGTTTCTGAAGGAACACTGTTTCGCAAGAACATTAAACTATCAGACAAATAATCCAATTTTTCTTGTGCAAATGGCTGAAGAAAAAACATTGAGTCCAACCTCTGTGTTATTCCAACTCTGATTCATTTGTAATTGCTGACAGTCTGCAATTAGATCCTCACGATGGTGAGAGTAAAAGCCTGCTGAGATACAGATATAACAGTTTCTCCAAGGTCAATCCTCCGGGGTACCAAAGACTCCCAGCATTTTCCCAGAATCGCCAAGTTAATCGTCGTTAATCAGGTGAAATTACGGAGATTAAAACACCTCATCAGCGCTAATAGAAGCACTCGAAGGACGTTTATTTGCTGAAAAGGTTTTTCAGGTGAGAAACGCTCGAAAAAAAAACCCAAAAAAGATTCTGCAAAACATTTAACACATTTTTGTTTCCTCATCAGTTTCTCAAGGCGGTTTTCTATCTATTTTCTTTGGAATAAGCTCAGCTAGTGGCTGTCATTTCTATGCACATAATAAAGCAGGTTTAACAGCTTTAAGAACCTCAGGTCAAAATCACAGACAAGCCGATAAACACACCAGAAGGGCTGAGATCAAATCGGCGTAAACAAGCAGGGCTAAAATGTGGGACTTGTGAGTGATGAGCCGTCAGTATTTCTGTATTAAAGTGGAAAAAGTTCTGTGTAGGTGTTGCCCTGAGGACCCTGGTCCTGAATTTCTCCACATATCCAAACAAACTTGCTTTCAGTTTTACTTTCACTTTGTATACCAGGGGTCTCCCACCTTTTTTTCTGTGAGGGCCACATAATGTTTCCTTTCTTTAATCAGAGTATCTGTAAAAGAAAACGCCACGGGCCGGAGTGACTACCAGTATTATTGTGGAGATTTAATTATCATTTTAATTGTATTTATTTTGCTTCCAATTTGTAAATTAGTTTATTATTTAATTCTGCACAGTACAGACACGTGAACGTCACTTTTCAACAGATACATCACCTCTTAAAAGAGCATTATTACTATTATAATGAAAGTTTTTCATATTTATTGCTATTGAAATCAAAACATTTACTTACATTATGTTGGTGGGAGAAACTAACAAATAATAAGTCTCATGATAAACAATTAATTAATTAAAATAGATACTGGATAAAAATAAATAAATAAAAAAACATTTAATGTATAATATTACCTAACCTTATTCAAAAAAAATACAGTACTGAGTCATGAAAATGTGCTAGGAGAATTAAATATAAATATATAATGAATAAATTATAAATAACATGTATAAACAAACAGCATGTTGCGTCAGAGATTTGCCTCTAGAGGGAGCTCTCATAATGACAGCGGACTGGAAAAATCAGTACGGATTTTTGCTGTGAATTTCAGCAATCAACTATCAGTACCTCAACCTTCATTAATAACATCTCGAGGTTACGTATGTAACCATGGTTCCCTGAGGGAACGAGACGCTGCATCAGAAACGCCTTGGGAGTGTCTCTGCACGTGAGACACTCTGGGACTGAAGGGGTGAAAGGAATAAGGCCTGGCCCACGACCTGGACACCTTGTGTGCAGTCCAGGGAAAAAAGGCAAGCCCTGCTGCAGAGGCAGTGATACGGGTTGCAGGAAGGGTTGAGGGTTGCCTCGGCCAAAGCGGGGCCAGGACCATGAGGAGCGGGAGCAGCGTCCTCAAAGAGACCGGAGCGTTCACATGGTCATGCTGTGCATCTGTGTGGTCGGCTCACTCGAGAACCAACTTAGCAGGAGCTGGTGCTGCTTTCCATTGGATTGATTCAGTGCATGGACAACGCAGAGGCGTTTCCAAAGCGGTTCTTAAAAAATGCGAACTTTAAAATATGTCTCTGGCATTATTTATAGGGCCGCTCCAAATGTGGGTGCGGGTCGTATTCAGCACGTGATATGTAGTTAAAGAAACGTTAAGCATTAGTGCTATTTTCTCATTTCTATGTAACTGTGATGCTCTCCAAAAGCGAGATATCCAAATGATCAGCTTGAATTTTCCTTCAGACCAATCGTATGGAGTCCATCGTCCAACGATTCTTCCGTTCCTCTTTAATGTTTTAAAGCCCAAAATGCACTTAGTTCCTGTTTGATGGAAGAAACTAGAAAGAAGTAGAAATTAGTACTGACTTTTTTTATCTCCTGTCATTTACGACCTCTCGTTACAAAAATAAATGCTTGGAAGGTTGAAAGCCATAAAGATTTTTTCTCATTTCACATTTTCTGTCACTGAATCCACCACTCTTAGAGCTGTTCTTGATGCGCTTGATGTTTTATTACCACCCACAAGGTCGGCGTGCACTTGTGAGAGGTTTAGATTTTTTGTGTAACTGTGTGGAAGGAGATATTTAAAAAAAAATGTGCACAGAGAATTTCATGCAAAGCAGAACGCTGGAACACAAGAAGCTCTTTTTGGCATCACATTTAAACCAGACGTTGGCCATTTCCAAGATGGATTCACGCTAGCAAAACTGCTCATCCACAAGGGAATTGTGGGGGAGATTTGCTTTTACAAGAAATAAAGCCTGCATGAAAACCTCCTCAGTTCCTGGTTAGTCTTTTCAGGTTGATTGGATGTTGTGTGGTATCCTGAGATAACGTTTACTTTCATCCATCTTATTCCATACTAAAGAAAGGAATTTCTGCCTCCAGCAAGAGCACAGAAAATAAAAGAGAAAAAAAGGTTTGGATGCAATGATTTAAGAAGCTTTTAGTCTTGACTGTGAAATCAGGTTTAAGATTAAAAGTGGTTGGGTTTAGGGATCATAGTTAATGGTTGGAGTTCCAATATAGAGGTTATGATATAGAGGTTCAGGTTTAGAATTAGAGGTTTAGAGTTTAGAGTAAGAGGTGAGGGTTTAGAGTTAGAGGTTTAGAGTTTACAGTAGGAGGTGATTAGAGGTTTAGAGTTTAGAGTAAGAGGTAAGGGTTAAGAGTTAGAGGTTTAGAGTTTAGAGTAAGCGGTGAAGGTTTAGAGGTTTAGAGTTTAGAGTAAGAGGTAAGGGTTAAGAGTTAGAGGTTTAGAGTTTAGAGTAAGCGGTGAAGGTTTAGAGGTTTAGAGTTTAGAGTAAGAGGTAAGGGTTTAGAGTTAGAGGTTTAGAGTTTAGAGTAAGAGGTGAGGGTTTAGAGTTAGAGGTTTAGAGTTTAGAGTAAGAGGTGAGGGTTTAGAGTTAGAGGTTTAGAGTTTAGAGTAAGAGGTGAGGGTTTAGAGTTAGAGGTTTAGAGTTTAGAGTAAGAGGTGAGGGTTTAGAGTTAGAGGTTTAGAGTTTAGAGTAAGAGGTGAGGGTTTAGAGTTAGAGGTTTAGAGTTTAGAGTAAGAGGTGAGGGTTTAGAGTTAGAGGATTAGAGTTTAGAGTAAGAGGTGAGGGTTTAGAGTTAGAGGATTAGAGTTTAGAGTAAGAGGTGAGGGTTTAGAGTTAGAGGTTTAGAGTTTAGAGTAAGAGGTGAGGGTTCGCCTGGACTGTTTTTGTAAAAAACATCATGATTCTGCGCAGGCAGTTACTGAGGATTTTTTTCTAACGTTACCTTTTTGTTGTCATGCAGGATCCTAATCCCTGACACACCCGTAGCCTCGGCCGCACCTCTATTGGAACGCCATATGCATTTGGGAAACATTATCTGTTCAGTCTGAATAATGTATTCGTATTTGCTCCATTCCTATTCTACAACAATTAGAACATTGAGGAAATAGAGGTGTGTGACAAAGAGACATAATGAAACCAATTTCTCTGGTTCGGTCTCGATAGTGTATACATGAGCCACCAATATTTTATCTACAGTCTGATTGAGTTGTTTGTTCTTTTGTCACTGTAGGATGAGTCGAGGTGATGAGATGGTCTGGTATTCCTAAAGGACGTTTTATCAAGGAGACAGTCCCGGAATATGTCCTCTCTCTCTCTCTCTCTCTCTCTCTCTCTCTCTCTCTCTCTCTCTCTCTCTCTCTCTCTCTCTCTCTTTCTCTTTACAGCTTATCGGGTTTTGAAATGAGGGTTATTATACTCAACACAATTACAGGGTTGATGCTTTCCGTCATTTTCTGTCCAGCTGTAAAAGATTTTTTTTTTTCATGTGATCTTTAAAATGGTTTGCTTTTAGCACTGATTTACAAAATCTCTAAATAACACAAGAAGTGAATAAAAACCCACACATGGTGTAAATGAAGCACATCTCAAGCTTACATCCTCTTGTTTTTTATGTCTTATGATGATCATTGTCTCAATGCACCGTGTCTATTTATTGTTTTTTTGACAAAAGAATATAAGAATAATTGATGGAAAAATTATAAGGCTGTGTACATGCTGATATAAAATTGTCTTTGATGAAATTTATAGAAAGTGACATCCTTTATCCAAAGGAATAAAATACTGTGTTATAGGAAATCAATCAATATGAGTGGTGTAAATTTATATTTCCATTTCCTGTTGTGTAACATTCAGAACGTGAGTTAGTTCCTGTTTTCACTGAAGTTACAGTAGCTACAAACAGCCGTTCCATCACCAGCCTTTTGAAATTCTCTTTATTTGTACTTCATTTCTGTCTCTTACAAAACACTGGCACTGGAGACTCCTTCCATAAATGTACAAAAAAATCCTAATATCAGAAAACAGAACGATACGCAGTACCTGATGTATATACTTGTGAATGAGCCGTTGCTATGGGAACACTAAGGTATCAGAACGAATGCTTTGATATAAATCTGCAGATTTGCGATTAGCGAGAATTATACTGAAATAATCAACAACTTCTAAGCTGTCAGGATGCAGAATTCAGCAGCACTGTGGTGTAAGGAACCAAACCATGTGGGTGTGATGGAACTAAATGAAGGTGAAAGTTTTAAACTATTAAACTATTTGAAAACGATAAAATCGTTCGAACTTGAAGTGTTAATGAGCAGCATGTTGGTTTGTATTCATCAGCGCATGAAGCGTTCTGCAAAAGCATGTTGAGATGTGCCGAAATGTCGGAAAACGAAATCACAGAGCGAAAAAAAGAAGTAATTGGGATAAAGTGGTGAAGCACAAATCATGGTAATAACACTCAGAGAAGTGGGAGGCTGTCAGGAAATTGGCAGAAAAAAACACATCCTTCAGTAGACGGATGCCTCGCGCTCGTCTCAACGTGAGAGACAGACACCGAAAATCCGTGTCATAATGGTTGCATATTGAATTTCTGAGCTGTTTCCCTAGAGTTCTGAACAGACTGTCATCATTACACTTGCCCTTTCTTCCGTCTTCTCTTTCTCTCTCTCGTTGTTTTTTCTCTGATGATCAAGCTTTTCTTCTTTCTCTTTATCTCTCTCTGAGTCTAACTCACAAATTCTGTAGCACAGTTACATTTTATTCCTAAATTTGTTTTGTGGTTAGAAAGAGAAACAGATGAAGCAGCAGAGGATCCACATATATGTGTGTAAATATATATATATATATATATATATATATATATATATTAGGGATGGTAAGATTCACTGATTTGCATTGGTGCATTGGCATAAAAATTAATGATGTGATGCATCGATATGACATTTTCATTGTGATGTATCGTTTCTAATATATTTGCATCATTAAATAAATATTTATTTATAATTAATTATTAATAGATGTGCTACACTTTTATTAATTAGAAAGTGACCAATAATTTGTGACCAGTATTTAATCTGTAGATCTATTTCTCGGCGCTAAACCGTTTCTCAAGCTCATTCTCTCAGCACCGCTGCTGTTACGTGAAGATGAGATCTCACAACACTGCGGAGACGGAGGCGTGTCCTGAGAGTTGCATAGAATACAGATTAACATGGCAGAGGCAGAGCTGTGACTTTCTGCAGACACAAGAGCAAAAGAACCTTTTATTCATCTTTTATTTTTGCACTACAAAGGCGTGTGTGTAAAAGTGCCATGCGTTACAATTCAGAAGGCTTTAAGTAAATTGATAATTTGCTGTCTGTCTGAACCAAAGACAAAAAATGTGAACTATTGAATTGCACAGAATCATATTTTTTCTTTGCATCGTAATGTGTTGAAATCGAAATTGTATCCCACTGCATTGTAAGAGGGTTGAATCGTGTTGCATTCCATCAGTAGATGCTTCATATGTTTTTTTATATATATATATATAAAATAAAAAATATATAATAATAACATTATGACAGTGTTTAAAATGTTAACCTGATAGCTCTGGATGCCACTTTCTGCTTTATTCTAATCCATGTACTAACCTGTAACTGTGGGATTGAAACAAGGTTGCATTGTGTTGTGTTGTGTTGTGTTGTGTTGTGTTGTGTTGTGTTGTGTTGCACTAAGACACAGCAGGGAGTGTTGTAAGGAAATACTAATCTAATCTCACCTCAAAACGTCTATGCAGCAGCAATCATCTGATGAATATTAATGTTCTGCCACAAGCATATGATGCAGAGCTCTTTAACCACGGCCTCCTCGATCACTAAGCTTCCTTACAGAAGATTTATATTTATTATTAAATATCACCAGATGAATACACTTCTTATATTTTCTGCAAACCAAAGACTAAAATAAGTGTTCAGAGTTAATCATTAGGACTAAAGTGAGCATTAAAGTTTAGGAGGTTAGAGGATAGAATTGAAATTAAGGTTTAGGGTTAAATAAATACTGGTTAGGGTTAATGATTAGAGTTTAAGTTTAGGGGTAAAAGAGTTTAGGGATATGGTTTAGAGTTATGGATAAGGCTTAGGGTTCAGGGCTACTCTTTAGGGTTATGTTTAAGGTTTAGGGTTACTTTAAAGTTAAAGGTTTAGGTTTAGGTTTTAAGGTTGGGTTAAGGGTTAGGGTTACAATATAGGTTAAGGTTTAAGATTAGGGTTTAATGTTGGGTTAAGGTTTAGGGTTACGATGGAGGTTAAGGTTTAGGGTTTAAGGTTGGGTTAAGGGTTAGGGTTACGATGAAGGTTGAAGTTTAGGTTTTTTTGAGGTTGGGTTAAGGTTTAGGGTTAAATAGCTACCGGTTGGGGTAAAACATTTTTTGCGTTTAAAAGAAAAAAACTCAACAAATAAGAAGTCTGATTTATCTTAAGTTTGTAATCTTGTGTATCAGTGTAGATTTATTCATTGATTGAGGCTCAAAGCATTTTGTACGTCGCTCTGGACACGGACGGCTGCTAAATGCCACAGATGTAAATGTAATAGTTAGAGTTTATGTTTAGGGTTAAAAGAGTTTAAACCTGGGTTTGAAAGATAGGAGTTTAGGGTTTAGGGTTAAGGGTTAGTGGTTAGAATTATGGTTAGGTTAAAGGTTAAGGGGTTAGAGCTAGTGTAAGGTTATGGTTTGGGTTTAGGGTTAAGGTGACTGGTTAGGGTCAAGGGTTTAATTAAAAGGTCTAGATTATTTTTTTATGATTGGATTAATATTTTCTGATTGTACTCCATGTTATAAAATATAATGGAAATAAAAATAATAATTTCCTCTCATGAATGTTTGCAATACAAAAGCATGACGTAACTTTCAACTGCTTTAGAAAGAAAGATCAGAATAAGATATCACACAAAGCGATGTTTCTCAGATGTGTTTACTGATGAAACTCCACATGGAGAATCAATACAGCACAATGAACACTAACAGATCACATGTTGCTCCATTTATCAGCCTGAACCATGTGTCTGAAAGCTTACATGGCCTCCTTTTGTGGGCAAAATAAATTTCCATTCAAAGATCTGTCATATTCACTTTAGGATCTCATACACTTCATCTGCAGGCCATGCGGGAGCTCCGAGTCTCCTCCTCACTTACAATTCCTGACAAATATACTGCACTGGAAAACTGTTTTACTGCAAACCTCGAAAATAACAGCCTTCAGAAATGAGTTCAGAAATATTACATACAGTTTCATTCATCCTGAATTACTCCAGACCAAATAAAAATAGCTGGACACCAAAATACAGCAATCTGTAGTTAAACTTAGCAGAATTATTATAGGTAAATAAATAAATAAATGCATAAAAGAATAAAAATGAATAAATAAAGAAGGATCTGAACAAGTTTGACAGGGACAAGCTTGTGAGATCTGGATGACTGGGTTGGAGCGACTCCAAAAGAGCAGACATGAGTTAATCAGTCAGATATTTAGAGCCCCAACCTTAACTTTAGATCGGCATATTACCAATAACATATTTACATCATGTTTTTCCATTTCATAACATTATCCTGTTCTGGCATGATGTTCTTCAGTTCCCCATGCAAACTTTAGACCCTTCAATTAGTTCCTATTTATCATATCCTGTCATACCAGGTCACAGAGGCAAAAAATTAATTGGACATAAAGCATCAATACAGCACAATGAACACTTATTATATAAATAAATATATATATATATATATATATATATATATATATATAGAGAGAGAGAGAGAGAGAGAGAGAGAGAGATAGAGAGAGAGAGAGAGGGAGAGAGGGAGATAAAAATAAATAAATAAATAAATAAATAAGTGTAATAATAAATATGTTTGACATGGACACAGGCTTTATGGGATTCATCTCAGACTCAGAGCAAATCGCAGAACATTACGAGCTTTGAAGAGAAGACTTCCACAACACATTCCAGAGGTGACAGGAACGCTGGGAACGCTGTATCGTTGCACAATGTGACTATTTTGAAGGTGTTTGTACGTAAACAAAGATAAATAAAGTACATTCTTGAGAACAAAACTTTTTGATACCAACTCATACATCATCTCCAGACTCAAGTTCATCATCTCTGTTAAATATAAAACCCTAAATGGACTATAAAATCTTTAATTACAAAGATTTCTTCATGTCCATGTATGAAAGTCTTCTTCTACTTATGTGTAGGTTGGAATAAAATGTTCGAAGCCCAATGTGTGTGAAAACCCTGATCTAGCAGGGTACAGCATCTTTATATACGTTATTATTATATTTAGTGACAGAATGAATTTTATTTTCATCCTCTCCAAGCTGGTATCAGGTCAGGCTGCTAATGTTCTCTACAGGTCCAAATTGAGACACTTGTCTTTTCAAATATAATTTATCTTCTATATTTATTTTTCCAAAGTGGCTGATTCTGTAAATGGTCAAACAAGCACTCAATATCTGAACCTCTCAATGTTCTGCTTCTCTTCAAAGCTGTCTTCATCATCCATGTAGACCTGCGGCAGCTTCTTGAGCATGATAATATCTGTCCAGCAGGTGACTTGTGTATGTCCACTATGCTGCTTTCTAGTTTGATGAGATTTGATTAGAAAGCAACCCAAAAAAGAACCTGAAAGAAGCAAGCAAACTTCTAGGTACGGTGGCCTACACAAGTGTATGCAAATATTCCTTTAAATACTCTCTAAAGTCTGATTTTAGCAGGAAAAACACGAAGCACAAAGCTGAGGTTGTGTTCTTTCAAGCCCAGACCTTAAATTAATAAGTGACAGTTTTGGAGTTTAGAACTTTGAACTCATCCATACATTTATTTTCACCTGGAACCTGCAGCTCATTCCAGAGAACCTTGAGGAACAAAGCAGGAAAACATCTTGGACAGGGTGCAAACCCATTGCAGGGTACAATCTCTTACACACACACACACACACACACACACACACACACACACACACACACACACACACACACATGAAAATGCCTTCAATCAATTTGTTTTTGGATTATGGAGGAAAGCGGAGTACTCTGAAGAAAAACCAAAAGCATGGATAGAACATTTAAATAAAAAATGCTCTAAGATTCATAAACCAAATATAAATAAAATGTCAAAAGCTGCTGCGTTCTCTAACGTTCTCCAGAACTTTTTTTTGTCATTATTCATCGTATAGCAGAACAGCCTCAGATCCACTGAGTTTGAGTCTAAAGCTATTTCCAGACGTCTCAGAGGTTTAGCGGAGGCACAAGTGTAAACCCCCTGCTTCCTGCAATCAAACAATCAAACAGAACGTGTAATCATACTGGGTTGAGTTGGAGCATCAGCAGGTTGGATAACAGCCATGATCTCTTTTAAGGTGGTGAAAAGAATGAAAAATAACAGACTACCCAGACCTCAAACAAACATCTAAACATCTAAACATCACCTAGAATATGTGGGGATAGTAAACGTGTTGTGGTGGTCATTAGGGGACAGAATGTGATGGTGTTTTATTAGGTATCTAAGGATCTTACAAGTTTAGACTTGGATGTTAAATCAATAATGATTTCAGATGTTTAGCTTATTTATGAGATGCTCAGGAGCTTCTGGTTCCACAACTCCAACTGACTGTATAAGACTGTAGAAAGGACATTCCCCATAATCCCACACTCTGGTGCTGGTTTCTCACTATTTCTCACCGGTGTTTGTATGTTTTAAGGATTAATAATCACACTTTTGATGTCACCCAGATGAAGATGGGTTTAAATCTGGTTCCTCTCAAGGTTTCTTCCTCATACCATCTAAGGATTTTTTTTTTTTTTTGCTTTAGTTGCCCCAGGTTTGCTCATCGGGTAAATAAATGCACATCATTTTATATATAAGTAAATTTTATTCATTCTGTAAAGCTGCTTTTACAACAGTTGTTAATATTGTTAAACTTCTAAATCCAGACTCTTGACTCTTGACTTGACTCCAGTGATGTCTGAGGAGGTCTAGTACACAAACTGGTAGTTCAGTGTTTAAAATGTTGGGCTTCTGATCAGAAGGTGGTGATTCAAAATCCCAGGACCACCAAGCTGCCACAGCTGGATTCTTAAACGAGGCCCTCAGCTGCTGAGATGTATAAACGAGGTTCTTGTAAGTCGAATAAAACCGTCTGCCAAATTCTGTAAATGTCAATATCCAATCTGGCTGGAAGGAGATCAGATTTTATACTAGGCTGGTTAATTAATGACAGACAGGTTTAATTCAGATCGGTGTGTGGAATTACTGATGAAACCAAGCAGAAAATAGCGCAAAACCGGCATCTAGGCTAATAATCCTGCTAGCATAGACATAGTAAATAAAAACTCTTCACACTTAGTACTGATCGCAAAAGGTCAGATTTCTTCTGTCTCACTGTGAAGCTCTTGTTCAGATGACAGTCTGAAGGATTTGATGCAACTCCGATCGTCAAGGTTGACGCAAACCTGCAAAATCCATCACAAGTCAAGTTCAGGTTGTCGTGAAAGCAAAAGTGGAGCTATTCTGAGCATCTTTTACTCACGCTGTTGCTGACGATTAAACAAATGAGGCAAACCTTTCCTAGAATTTCCACTTGACTTCTAGATACTATACATTGAGCATCAGTGGATGAAGAACACAAACCATGTATTTGAGTTAAAGTAGAGATTTACTCAGTAAAATGTGACTCCAGTAACAGTAAAGGTGTCATTTTAAACTTTCACTCAAGTAAAAGTAAAAAGAGTTTTTGCTCTTTAAATGTATTTAATTATTCCAAAGTATTGATTTATTATAACTCTAATGTTCCTATTATCATTTTTATCACAAGATTCTTTACTTAATCACCTCAGTTTATGTGTAAAGACTCGAATGTGACTCTCAGCACACTGATCTATTAATAGAATGATATTAATGACTCAAACACTGATTGATTTCTATTATAATGATCATGAACCCAAAACCTTCTTTTTAATAACTCAAAAAATTAGTGTAAACGAGGTCACGTGTGTTGTGGTGAGTTCGAGTCTGGAGTTTCATCATCATTTATTCCTCTCTAAATGTTCTGCTTGATGTTGAACTGATGCTGAACTGTATGTTGGTGATCAGTAGATGCACCGAGCGCCGATCAGAACACGTGTAAAACAGAGCGTGCGCCCGATCCTGATTGGTGACTCGCTGCGTGTTTCACCAGTTACGTTTTTATCCTCGTAAATAAAAAGAAACGACTGATTTCACAAAATGTAGTTGAGAAAAAAGAGATTTGACTTTGAAAAAAAATGGAAATGGAAAGACATCAGTAAAGTACAGATACATGAAAAAGCTACTAAAGTACAGGAACGAATTACATTTACTTCTTCACTGTCCATCACACAAACAGAAACAGTTCAAACACTTCAGAAAACTGAAATCTTCACCTTGAAGTTAAAATATTGGCTATAAACCTTCTATTTTGTTTTTTCAGAACCGTTAAGATGATCTGCTTTGATTTCTTTTACATTCATTTTCTTTTAGATGTGTATTAGTTAATGCTCTTTGCTAGCCTGCTATGTGTTTTTACAGAATGCCAGAAGCACTTTTGATCTACTCTATCACTGAGGTCTCTGGAGTAAAACATGGCACTGGGCAATAAATCCATGATCTCTGAATGATTAATCAGAGATGATGCCTTGTTCATCCATTTTTCCAATACCTTTATTATAAATGAAATACATTTCCATAAGCTGAACAGCTAATTATTTATTGCTAATGTCCCACTGCAGCTTCTGTAGTTAAACTTCTTATCGACTGCATGAGAAAGAATAATGATCCTTTCAGCCCGACCTGGAACAAACTCGTCATGCTGAGGCTTCTGTGTGGACGCCTTCTGATCACTTTTAATGATCTTTACAGACAAAAGGTGTTTATTTTAAAAGCCGAGTTCTACACATAACACACATCACATCATAACCTTGTGCTCCAGAACATCTGATCAACTTGTGCTGTTAATATCATGAACAGCAGCTACGCTAATTCCTCTCCACTGCTTTTCCTTCTCTACCATCCCGAGGCATCCTGAGGTTGCTTCAGCCCCAGTCACGTCCCACCTCATGAAGATTATGGACCTTTAAAGAAGTAGATGCCCACAAACATCCTCAAGCACACAGAGATGTACCAGTGCCAACTGAATCCCACTTCATGTGGAGTTTGGACACTTGGCCTCTTCGAGTGTTTAAAGGCTCTGGCATGGAGAAGCTGGTGTTGGATCTGTGATTATCACAAATGTTGAGATATTTTATGAGTTGCTTAGTAGCTCCTGGTTCCACAATGTCAACTGACTGTAAATAGTGGATTGTGATTGGCTGGAATTAGTTCAGGTGTGAATAGTGAATTGTGATTGGCTGGAAGAAGTTCAGGTGTAATATTTAATTTCTTAATGCTGGAATGTGAACATGGAATAAGGTGATAATCCACAGCTATGTGTGAGACCTTACACCATTATAATGTTCTCCGTGGAGATATTCGTCTTTCCGCATTTTGTAAAAAAAAGCCTGAATGATCTCTTACATCTCTACACAAAAACCTGGTTTTAAGTTCTGGTATAAACTATTTTGAAATGTTTAAAAATAAACTAGCTCCTGTACTACGCAACCCATCATCTCCTGCACATCACATGATCTCACTGAACACTCACCTGTTTCCTGTTCAGACCTGATTACTACACTTATTTAAACCCTACTTTCTGTAGCATCGGCCATTTCATACACAGTTCCTGCATCTTGTTTGTTGCATGTTCTTACTTATGTTCTTCTGGTCTTGATGGTGTGTGTGTGTGTGTGTGTGTGTGTGTGTGTGTGTGTGTGTGTGTGTGTGTGTGTGTGTGTGTGTGTTTAGCACACATTGAAACAATTTTTTGCACAGTTTATAAATAATTCACAAATGTTCAACTTAATGTTCACTTAATTTTTTATGTTTCTGTAGAGAAGGAGACGTGTGTTATTGTATGGAGGGAGTCTTCAGTTTTAGTGCTTTTATAACAGTCAGAGGTAAAAAAATGTAGCTTTAAGTTTAGACTTCTTCAAGAATGAGATGTTTGGAGCTTTATGATAAAATCAATTTCCTGAATTGTCTGCCTATGTTCACAAACGCTCTTTGTTAATGTTTACTAATAGAGTAAATGAAATGGTGCATAAGTAATCATGACAAACTATGTATCATTCTAAAGGTCCTGGGCTCAAGCATTATGTTAGATCAGGTTTTCACTGGAAAGCTTATAAGGAATGTATTTACTGAATTCATGTAATAAGGGACCACTAAACAACATGCCATAAAGCACTTTCATTCCAATGAAACAATAGTGTTGTAAAATTAATCTGGAAGTATTGTTTTTTTTTCTGATACGGAGTAACGTTCAGAATAAAAAAAAAAAAAAAAAGCACTTCAGCAGCTATAACATTATCTTTTCCAGCAATATCGACTCTGATAAAGAAACCTACATTGTGCATGGAGCACACTTTTGTCAGTAACTGTTACCATTGAATTGTATGTCATTTTAAGCTTCGAGTTCATAAAAAAGCGTGTTAATCTGATGGAAAATACGTTGGAAAATAGCTGCTAAACAGAAAGTAAATAAGTAACTAAATTAATTCTAATACTTTCTACTAAAAAATTAGTGTTTTATTGGTCAATTTAACAATGTTGAGTAATACACAAAACCCAACAATATTGGACTATTGCGTGTACCGTAGCTGCACAACTTTCTTGTGGACAACAGCAAAATTGGAAAATTTGAAGTTCTGCAGGTTTTTGGAGCATGCTGCCTATCATTAACAGACTGGTATTTTATTGCTTTTAGAACCTATGAATTTCAAAATGTTTGTGGTTGTTTACAAAAATATTAGTGTCAGACAGGGAGCAGACCAGCAGCAGACAGGCAGCAGACAAGGAGCAGACAGGCATCAGACAGGGAGAAGACAGGCAGCAGACAGGGAGAAGACAGGCAGCAGACGAGTAGCAGATGGGGAGCAGACAGGGAGAAGACTGGCAGCAGACAGGCAGCAGATGGGGAGCAGACAAGAAGAAGACAGGCAGCAGACACTGAGCAGGCAGGCAGCAGACAGGGAGCAGACAGGCAGCAGTCGGGGAGCAGACAGGGAGCAGACAGGCAGCAGACGGGGAGCAGACAGGGAGCAGACAGGGAGCAGACAGGGAGTAGACAGGGAGAAGACAGGCAGCAAACAGGGAGAAGACAGGCAGCAGACGAGCAGCAGACGGGGAGCAGACAGGGAGAAGACAGTCAGCAGACTGGCAGCAGACAGGCAGCAGACAGGCAGCAGACGGGGAGCAGACAGGGAGCAGACAGGCAGCAGTCGGGGAGCAGACAGGGAATTTTTTTTATTATTTCTTTAAGTAAAATGATTTATTACAATTTGAAGACATTGTAGGACTTTAAAAAGAATGTTTGCTATTGACCAGAATTATGTTCTTTTACCGTATTTATTTATTTATTTAGCTATTTATTTATAAGGTAGTTGCATATTAAGACCCTGTAAAGAATGTTTACTATTAACCAGAATGATGATGATGTGGTCTTATTGTTTCTAAGGACCCGTGAAATTGAAATTGTTTTACAGTTTCTTGCCAGTCGTGTATTACAGGTTCTAGCAAAGTAAATAAATGCATTTTAAATGTTTGTGATTATTCAAGTTTCCCACAGCAAATAATTTATAGTAAATAAAATCAATAAAAAGAAAACGTGTTCAACTTGCATATTAAACGTTCTTAAATGGAAAATAACATGAAGTAAAATGTACAAATAATTATGTGATTATGTGAATATGTGACAAAATGTTTTTTGACATAAGTGAGACGATCATCAGTGTATAATGTAATTCTCCATCTGAGAATTATTGCCAGATGTTGCATTTTTAAGCCTCGCTGTTTCATTTTAGCGTAAAGTGGTTGCGATCGGCTACTCGGGCGGGTGATGGACTGCCCCGCCTTCAGTTTAATTGCATTTCACTTCATGTACACAGGCAGCGTGATGGAAACTCACAACCCCTATTGTATTAATTTGAACGAGGGCAGACGTGTCTCCATCTTCGACAAGCGTTAAACCACCCCCTCCCCCCTTTCGCACACACCCGTTCACGCTGAATTGATCTCCCTGAAGGTCGCGCTGTGACCTGACGCAAGGCTTGCCGGTGATGAATGTCGAGATCAGACCGAGGAGGTTAATGAAAACCCTGTTTGCTGTACATGAATAAAAGCCTCCGGGACGATGCTAATGAGGCTCTGCGCTGAAACATATGCACCCCGGGACAACCGCTATTTATCCAAGAACTGCAGCGGCTTCAAAACACAATCACGACATCCCGTGAATTTATTAGTCTCCCTGTAAACAATCCGAGACGCTTCGCATTAGAGTTTCCTGGAGAATCGCATTTACGCAAAGTGTGCAAGAAAGAGGGATTTTTTAATTGTTGCCATGACGACAGAGCACCATGAGCCTATAGCTTATTTTACATCCGCTACATCTACAAATGGGCAAGTATTGGATCACCAGACTTTTCCAGCCATATGTGGTTCCTCAACAAACTGTTAGCATTGACATGGAAGCACACAATTGTGTAGGGCGTCTTTGGATGCTGGAGCATGAAGTGTTTCTTTTCACTTGAACTAGAAGACCAGAACTTGTTCCAGCATGACAATGCCACTATGCACAAAGCCAGCTCCATAAAGATCTGCTTTTCATGGGTTGGAAGATCTCCTGCTATAGAGCTGCAACTCTATTTTGGGATGTATCCTCACCTTCTCACCTACAGCAGTACCTGACAGAATCTAGTGGAATATCTTAACAGAAGAGTAATGAGGATTGGTTTCTTGTTGAGTTCCTCGAGGAGTTTTACCACCATCAGCTCATGGTTTAATCATGAGTGAAACATTTTAGGGAGTAATTTATGAATACAAAAGTTTTTATAACTAGTCAGCATTATCCGTGACACCGTGTACCATCTGAGATAATTATTTTTTCTACTGATAATTTAGTTGCAGAGATTTTGACCTTTTTTTTCCTTTCCGCTTTTAGAAATTGAGTGATGACTCACAAACTTGATTCCATTTTAAGCTAAAACAACATTCTGACTGTTACATGCCCCGAGTGCTCTCACACTAAATGTACCTTCAAGCACTTAGGAAATTTTTGCTCAGCATTTCTGTGTCACATCACATCTACACAAGTGTGGGCCTTGATGTCTTTGGGTGAGTCAGTGTAGCTCTCAGGTTCTCTCTGAATCATCAGCACTTTTCCTCTCTCATAAAAGTTTGATCAGGACCCGGTAAAGCTGCTTGAGATGCCTCCTGAATTCCTCGTCGGAGCTTGTTAATGTCACTTTAACAAGTTGATCCACATGGAGAAATTACAGATGTGCAGTGAACAGAAGACATTTCAAAAACACCTGAGTGTGGGGTGATGAATCGGAGACACCAACCTGAAGATGATGAAGACAATTTTTTTTCTGTAAGAACACATTTTCAAGAGTTTTATTCCCTGTACACTGCAGGAACTTACCAGGAGGGGCTTTTTTTATTGATTCCAGAATAAAACATCATTTTTTTATTCATTTAATGTTGTGGAAAGCCAGGAAAAGAAGTTCACAATATATTTAGTTACATTTTAGTAGCTATAAACAGTTTTTCCTCACCAGCGTTTATTTTTTCCTTTTTCCTGAAGTAAAAAAAAAAATGCACAGCTTTTTAGGTTACAGAGAAACTGGATTCCTTCTATCAATGTTGCATGAGCACATTTGTTCTGACAGAAAACCTCACCAAAAGTATTGGAACAGCTTTCTTCTCCAGCTATACAGTATGTGGTTCCTCCTCACACTGTTTTTACAAAGTTGAAGGCACATAATAAGTTGTACTTTATCTGTGGATGTTGAAGTATGACTCTGACTCAAAGCACTTTTGTACGTCGCTCTGGATGGGCGTCTGCTAAATGCCGCAAATGTAAAAGTATGGAATTTTTTCTTCACTTGAACTAGGAGACCCAAACCTGTTTCAGCATGACAATGCCCCTGTGCACAAAGCCAACTCCATGAAGATCTGCTTTACATGGGTTGCGAGTGTGTGGAAGATCTTCTGCTGTAGATTTGCAACATTTTTCAACATGTCTGGGATGAATGTGAAAGTTGACTGCACCCCAGACCTCCTCAGCTTCTCAACTACATTTTCCCAGAAGAGTGGAGCTCGTTATAACAGCACATTAAGGAGAAAATGTGGACTGGAATGTTCAAACTTGTAGTGGTGTCCATATATTTTAAATTTGCCCATTTAGTGCATCAACGATTTCTAAACTTCATAACACTTTTCGTTGAGATGTTACTATGGAAACATAGTGTCTAGTTTGTAATAGAACCCACTTCTGTTCTGGAAAATTAATCAACATCTTCTGCCCAATCACAATGCGGAACTCAACAGTCGTGTAATGCGTCATATTCAGTGTCTTGCACGCTAATGTTCATTCATTATGGAAGTGAAATGTGTTCCGCTTTTGATGAGTAAGTGATGAATAATTACACTGAAGTTTCTGCCAAAAAAAAAATAATCTATTCAGAGGAATTCAGATGGAAAATTAGAAAGTCGGTAAACGAACTCCAAGGAAATGATGCTCCATTATCATGAAACAATATGAAATGAAGTCTTTGAAGTTTTTACAGATCTGCCAAAGACAAAGGCATTTTAATAACTTCTTTTTTTTTCTTTTCTTTTGTCATATTTTACCAAGAATTGCAGCGAATTAAAATACAGGTTTAATTCAAAACCCCAGATGCCATGCAATGCAACAGGAAGCTGGAAAAACAGCTGGAAACATGGAAGGAAAATTTTTACCTAAATACGTAAAAACAAGCAAAAAGATTAAAAAAAAAAAACGTACTTTTGCAAACATCCTGTTCATATTTATTTATTTATTAATTTATTTGTTACGTTTTTATAATAATTTCTTATTTTTCCTCAAATTTTTTTGTTCTCTTTATTATTTTCATGATGGTTTAATATTGATTTTTGTTTAACCTTTTTATTTTATTATTTATTACAGAATTTTTTTTCTAGTTTATTTTAAGCTACCTCTTTTTCTAGATAATTTTTTTTTTACACATTTCGCACATAAAGCTTATAAGCAAATAAGGTTTATCCATGGAATTACCAACCCTTTCCGAGTCCACAACTGTGAGGAACCAGCAAGGAACCTATGAAAGTGGCTTGAATGATCAGTTTATCAATATGTTTAGAGCTCAAGGCGACTGATGAAGGCTTCTGTAACTGAAATCTTTAGAAGTGTATCTGAAGCGAAGTCCTCACTAAGCAGCACATTGATCTTTGAGTGAATGTGAAGAGCTACGCTATCGACCGCTCAAACTTAGAGTCGATCCATTAGTTTAATTAGAGAAGCCATTGGCTGGAGCGTCCTCCTGACGTACGACTCAAACCCGAGGTAGCGATGTGCAGGGTTTCCTGTGTGCTGGTCCGGGTGAGAATATTTATGAGTGTGATAAGACAGTGGAATAACGTTCAGCATGGTGGGAGGCCTGAAGGCATTCAGGTCCTTGTTGTCTCTCTGGAACAAGTCATTACTATTCTACATCCTGTCTCTGCTCTCGCTTCAATCCGGCCCGAGACGTGAATATATCTGACAGCAACACCACTGTTTATTCTAATGCATAAAGCAGATCACACTTATGAAGGCGGTTTGTTTAGAAGTTAGTTTAAAATATTTGACATTTACATCATTACATGGCACATCATATATACATCATGACATGCAGTATACATCACATCACATACATGTCTTCTAACAAATCAACATCTTAATGTTTTATCACGGTTATATTTTTAAATGCACACCTTTTTTCAAACTATAAATTTTTTGTTAGAAAATTGCGTTTTTTGTATCAGTCAATGAAAACGTCACTTTTTAAAAACTCTCTCCAAAGTGTATAGATTTGAAAACGCAGTTTTTGTGTCACATTGTGAACTGTGAAAACCCGAGGCTTTTGAAAACGTTGACGGTGCCTTTCCTTGATATTGCCGTGACGTATAAAAAAGCCAGAAAGGAAATAAATGGCAGGCGGAAAATATGCAGGTTTGAAGCGTCTCACGTTTTTGCTGATGTGCTGTACAGGGACGTAGACATTTCAGTGATGATAAGCAACTTTTGGGAAACAATTAAAAATGAAAGTGTGGACACAGAACATCAGATTTATCCAGATTCGTGTAGACGTAAACAGGTACACTGCTCCTCTTTGTCATAAAAACTATAAAACTAGAATCCTGAATACTGATTGGTCAGAAAGTGCTGATGTCTTCTATATCTTGCACCATCGGTGTATATTAAAATTGCTTCTATTACCGCACGCGGCACGTCCACAGAGACCTGAGAGACAGATGTCTAATTGTTTATATAGTGACACTGGTCCTGAAAGTCAAAGTTGGTTTGTTATCGGTTTCTGACATATTTAACACACTGTTAACAATCACTATTAAGACCACAAGTAGAGAATTAGGACCCGACTCATGTGATTATGTTAAAGCTGATGCTGAACCTCGCTCTATGCATCACATCATTTTAAAATAAAATCACCTGTAACATGCATACAAATGAAGATAAGCGAAGCACTATTTATACAGCGTTCGATCCCACGCCGCTTCAGTCAGCATCGTCCTCTGTCATTTGCTATTTTGATTATAATGATGCGATCGATTTAGCCGCTCGCTCGTCTTTCACCGGTAATGACTTTGAAAGTGTTGCCTCCTACACTTTTTTACTTATCTGCACTCAGAATAGCTCTTGTTTATGTATTCACATCTGCCATATCTCATATGTTACTTCATTACAGGTTGAAAAAAAGCAGCCTGTAAACATTTGTTTTTAATTAAAATAAAAGAAATATCAGATCAAAATGAATCTGGAGAGAAATTAAAACAGAAAGTGCTCAGTGTTTAGAAAGAGTAGAGATCACAAGAAAAAAATATATCATCATGTTTTCTATCAAATTATTTCTAGAGGTTCTGAAGCTCGTTTGAGGGCCATTGACAATGAGTTCGTGATGGACCTGATGCATGTGATTTTTAGAGGCGCATCAGTAATGAAACTAGTGGGAAAAATCCAGTACTTTTGCTTTGTTTGTTTTTTGTTTTGTTTTTTATCAGAAAACCAACATCAGATATCAGAGGCTATTGTATGATCTGAAATGGGAGTATGTTGTCTTCCTAATAAACAACTGATACAAAATAAAAATGAATCTATTTCTAACTCCATCTCTCCTCACAGTCTCTCCATGGACAGCCTGCAAATAAATGTGATTACTATATGATTATTCATCGGAGGTGTTTGCTTAGTGGTTAGAAGGTTTATGAGTTCAAATCCCAGCCACACCAAAATGCCACTCTGGTGCCTCTGAGCAAGGACCTTAACCCTATAGCTGCTCGGGTATATGAATGACATAAAATGTCAGTAGCTCTGGATAAGGGCATCTTCTAAATTACTGTAAATGGAAATGAACAGTTTATACTGTTACTTCAACAAATTCAGCTGCATGATGAAACTATAACAAGTTTTCTGGTTACATAATCGTACCTTTGGAGCATATACAATATTACACAGAAGTGGTACTTTAGTGATAAAGACTGTATCACCGCTGTAAGGTTCTTACCCAAGGGCCCATTCAACTGTTCAGTAGTGTAATTGCTCCGGATAAGGACATTTAATAAATGCTGTTAATGTTTGTAAAGTTATAAAAAGGAATTCTTTAATATCCGGTTTCATTTTGAGCCTGGTGCCTCTCAAGGTTTCTTCCTCATACATTATAGTGTTTCTTTCGAAACCAAACTGTGGGAGAAAAAGTTTAACTTTAATCGCATTTTCATTGGAAGGAATCAGACAAAAAAATTTAAGCTCACTGCCATGAATAGAAGTTTTGACTTTCTAGTTGGTGATGAGCTGAACAAAGAAATAAAAGTCTCATTTTCAGAAACTTCCTCCAAAACCTGTTCTTCTCCACAGGAAAAATAATAATCAATGACCTCTTGAACCCAATAACTTTGCCTAATACCATTTTCCCCTCTGGTGCAATATTATGTGCAATATCTTTCTTTTATTGTTCTAAATTTAAAGTCCACTTCTGTACAAAGCAAATGTGTGTTATAGTACAACTGACCCTCTTCTCTATTCTCTTTTAGCTGCTGAATTCTGGATTGTAATTGGTCAAATACACAATGGTCACACATATACCCTCTAACATACACCCTTTCAGACATTCACCCCCGCACACACATACACCCTCTCACATACACCTCCCCACATAAAACCCCTAACACACACAACTCACACACACCCACATCTCACACAAACCCCTCATAAATACACCCTTCACATACATGCCCACACCTCATGTACCACAGTATAACACCTTCTATTTACATGCCAACATTCCAATACAGTGTTGTGTTGTTTGTACAACTGCTCTTCATGAAGTCCTTTGCATAAGTCTGCTTATGTCTTAATAATTACACAACAATTTCATTTTGTAAATTTCCCTTTGAGATAAATTAAGTGATCTATAGGTGTAAGAAACCACACAAAGCCAACTGACTTCTGTAGTGCCTTGGTCTTGGAGAATTGAAGTTTCATGTCACTGTGTAACAGAACAACACGTAAATGGTATAAATTAGAAATTGAAGCCATTTGCCTTAATTGAATAAACTGCGGGGTGGTTAAAGTAACTGTGCTTCATTGCTCCATGTCATTACAAATCAATAGCAATAAAGCCTTATTCTGATTAGCGATATTCAGGACCGGACAGCGCCATTCTCTTTCTCCAAGCTGCTCTGTTCCTTTTCCACTGAGCAAACACCAATTTTAACTCCCCTGTACATCATGACACAATTGGGACAAAAGGCCTGAATATTTAATTTTTCTGCAGTGGAATCGCAAATCAGTAGAAGCTCATGGGACTTCTGTAGCGAAAATTCAGAAGATACGACGCATAAGCGCCCTTCCATACTTGTTTGAATGTGAGAAGAAAATATTACTACAAGGAATTCAGAGCTAGTTATAGATGGGTTACTGAATAAATCATTCGCTTGCTAAATTTCCTTGTTATTTCTTAAAACGAATCAAAATTTTTACACTCCAAGCTCACACTGTCCCACTGGCATTAGATTGCCTTTTAATGATCTCAGACTGCTTTTTATTCTCCCCAATTCTACCCCATCAATATGATAATGAGTAGCCACCATTTTACATTTAATTGTCATTTATTGCCCATGTATAAATTGCACAGCGGTTGAGGCTCTGGGCTGCTAACTGGAGAATTTCCTGGTGCTGCCAAACTGTGTTTGCTGAGTGCCAATGCAATTAGTTTAACCCTTAACTGTTTGGTTAACTGCATATTGCATATTTGAATAAAAATATCTCTTAAATTAATAAAATTTGATAAGGTCATATCTTCACATGGGCCTTATACCACTGCTACGCAAAGGACACTCATCTAATTCTCTCCCTCCTCTACAGACACTCTCGCTTCTGTTTGGATCGCAGCATGACTGCAAAAACATCTCACTGTTAATGGCAGCTCATCAAATGAAGCTAAAACCTAGAATACTGACCTGCTGTTTATCCCAGAAATTTATCTCCATGTCAAGATCTCCTATGTGGGCAGTGGTAGCTTGGTGGTTAAGGCTTTGGATCTGAAGGCTGTGAGTTCAAATCTTAGTCCCACAAAGCTGCCCCTCCTGGGTCCCTGAGCAAGGAACCTAACGTATAACTGCTCAATTGTATGACTGACATAAATGTAAGTCACTTTGGATAAAAGCATCTGCCAAATGCCATAAATGTGAGATCTTGTGATCTCACCTTCGATCTTCAAACGCTTCTTTTCACGTTTACTAAGTGGCAAAAACGATGCCACTTAGTAAAGCTTACTGGCTTAAAAATGATTGTGTTTCTACTATAGATTTAACCTACAGACCCACAGATTTCCAGTGTTACTAAACACCCTAAATTATATCACCTACAGTATATTGTATCTTCTACCTTCTTTTTACCTAAAATCTTTAATTATATTTGTATAACACAAGGTATTAGCATATGCCCTGATATCATAGATGTCATTTAATTGTAATGAAGAAGCTTTCAGAAGGAAAAAAGAGAATAAAGAATACAAATAAGTGTGAAACATTTCTTCTAAAAAGACATCACGTGATGTGTTTATAAAATATTACAATTCAGACAAAATAAAAAAAATCAGTACTTTATTATACTGGTTAATAAGTTAGTTTGGCACAAAGCATTGGGCACGACAATACACACTTGGTGAAGTTCCTGATGGAGGTGCAGGATTGCTGGCTGTAAAGCTGGACAATATGAAAGAACCATGGAATAAACTATGGAGGACTTCTGGAAGAACCATACAGTAGACTAATTGAAGATACAAAGAACCTGGGTAAGACCCAATGCCTGCTAAATAGACTTGTAGGAAATGTGTACTTTAAAAAAAAAATGTAAAAGTTTTATTTTTTTGTATATCTCAGCTTGTTAGGATGCTGAGGTTGAAGCACAGGGTTTGCCAACGTAGAGCATCTCTGGAGAAAAGACGGTTAAGGGCCAAATTCAATGTGATCCAGTGGCCACTTGGCAGGGGTGGAACTTGAACCCCTGACCTTCAGATCAATAATCCTGAGCCTTGATCATTGTTCTACCACTGCTCTATATTTTAGGACCATCTAGTATCTGTAGGTAGGGATAGAAAGGTTTTGGATCGACCTACCAGGAAAAGCAGAAGAAATAAATGAAAGCATATGAATATACTTAAATCAAATACATATTCCAACCCACCCAAGTCCTGAGCAGAACATTTAGAATTGATGGGGTTATTTCAGGTTATTTATTGTGCTTGCAAAATCTCCATCAGTCCATTCAGTCCAAGCTTCATGCTTATCTTGAAGTCATTTAGTGCAGGAGATTTAGTGCCCGCCATTTAGTGCTCGCTGTATATGTGAATAAAATTTTTACTAGGAATTATGATGTGACCTGGTTTCGACACTGCAAAAGAGAAAAAAACAAAGGCATACTTTACAGCACTCTCCTTAAGGACTGTCTGGGTGAAAAAAAGCGTTTTATGAAGATAAATGAAGTGGAGAAGTGGAGAAGAGAAGAGTATTGTTCTTTCTATTAATAACAAGGTACAAATGCTGTGTCTGGGGAACGTGATGAAACATCATGCTTGAAATAGTCTGATCAAGGCAAGTGCACTGTACATCAAACAAATTCAGGTCTATCCTGGACTCCTTGGCTGGTTTTATATCCCACTTGCTAGTTGTCTTACAGACATAGTCCTGGCTTTAACACTCATACGGGGAACGGATGGTGGAATTTGCTGCAATCTGCTGCAAAACATGATAAAACCTGCTGACCCTGAAGGAGATGAGGCTGGATGCTAAATTAGTTCTATTTGTTCTAGACAGCTGACAAGATCATTAATGTTATAAATGACGGCAGTAGATAATATCAGCTGTGTTAATATCAGCTTGATACAGAACTATTATTTAAAGTATGAGGAAGTCCAGGTGTACCCTGGAGAAATTAAAAGGTCAGAGCTCTGGAATCTGACCGGATGTGGAACCATCTTGTGGATTTATCATTGATTGTGAGATTATGGTTGGGGCAAGGTGCAATGCAAATCAGGGTCAGTTTTGAGATGCAGCCTAGATGGACTAGACAAAAGAACCTTCCCTCAAACATTTATATTTCTACTTAGATACCAGACATCTCAGCATAGGTGGCAGCTGAAACTTAATCCTCACAAAATAAGAAATGCTGTTCATGATCCAAACTGAAGCTGAATAATCCATCCTCCCAAGTTCTCCCACACTGACCAATTTGCCATACTTCCTCCACTGGTCTCATGCCACTTCCCACGTCAGCTTTTAAAGACCTACAAATCAAAAATTGGACCAGTACCCACCTAAAGCACTCATCTCAACCTGTACTGCACCATGCTTTCTCTCTACTACTGCACAAACTGATCACAACACCTCTCAGGGTACGATGAAAACATGCCTCAAGGCTTTTCTCTGTTCTGGCATTTAAATAGTGAAATAAAATTTCCCTCAATGTTTGAACTGCTGAGTCACTATCTGGCTTCAAATGATGACTAAAGGCCTACATGTTCCTGAAGTACCTACATTAGCACTTTGTTATAGAAAAAAAAAGATCATGTTTTTTCACACTTTGCTATCTCCCCCAAAAGATTTTTAGACTGACTGGCATTTAGTACACTCAGGATCTACCTAGTACTATTAGGATGAACCTGTATCTATTAATAGAAACTTCTAAAGCTCTTCAATTCTGGAATTGTTTAATGGAGTGCATACAGTTGTTCGGTTTAGCAATTTAGAACTATATTTTATATTTACAACAATTGGCAGACATTATTATCCAAAATGAAAATAATTTTAGTTTGTTTAAGGGTCCAGCCGTAGCAGCTTGGTGGTGCTGGGATTGGAACTCATGATCCAAAGTCTAAGGTCTTCACTATTATCATTTCCCCGTTATTATTGAGTAATTGATGACTGACACCATTTACCATTTCAATTCTTAAGTAAATAAAACAAATGAAAATAGCTGTTCCATAAAAGTTTAGCTTCCAGCCAGACCTTGCTTAAGGGCCCCAAGAGAACAACTTGCCAATAATGGGGCTTGAAACTCTTGACCTTGTTTGAGGGCCTTAAGAAAGGCAACTTGTTGATACCCGGGTTTGAACCCCTGACCCTGCTCGAGGGGCTTAAGAGAGGCAACAGATGGATACATCAAATGAAATAATATAATTTCTTGAGCCTTGTAGCTGGTTTCTGTCTGGTCAGTTGCGTTTTCATACAGCAGCTATACAATTTACATAAACACTACAGAATCTGTAGTGCTTAGTGCATAATTAGAATGAGTATGTGGTATGTAGCTCGATCCTCATCAAGACTGCAGTCCACCCCTGGATAAGATCATCCTTGAAGAATGAAAATGTATTTCACTTTTCATTAACTGGTGAAATAGGTGGTGAGAATGTGCGGCGGTAGCTAGGTGAATTAGCCTGTTCTTCATGCTTTGACTTCTGTTCAGAAGGTCATGAGTTCTAATCCCATCACCACCAAGTTGCCACTGCTGGAACCTTTAGCACAGCCATAACACCTCAGTTGTGTAAAAGAGGTACATCATGAGGTACACGTCATTCGGGAAAAGGTACACGCCATTTAAATGCAGAGAATGTAAGCGTAGAAAGCTAATGAGCTACCTTTCGTTAGCTATTAAATAGTAAGAAATTCCTGTACTTTTTTGTTTTCGTTTAGTTTTTACCTTGTAACACTAAATCACACCCCACATGCACCTTGTGGCTAATTTGTCTATTTTCATTTTTTAATTATGGTCCATTTGGATTTGTGTAAAGGATGCAAGAATTTACACAATGCACCGTTTTGTTGTAATGATATGGTCATTGATTCCTTGTGCGTTGGTGCAGGATTGTTTTGAAACGATTTAAGCGCCAAACCCTTTGGAAACGAGGTAATAACTATGCTCAATGAGGTGCTGATTGTTCATTGCCTCAGATCACTAGAAAAGAAATTAACTACTCATTCACAATTAAAGTTCCCACTGCTTTGACCAGAGTATTTCAGAAAAAAAAACAAAAAACACAACGTAATGATCGGCGTAAAAATGTACAGAATCCGAAATATATATGTGAAGGATTTGTAGAAGAATGGAGCAATTTCTTTTGACCTGGTAATGGGGCCATAATTACCTAGTAAGCATTTAAATAACATGACTGATTCTGTTTTATATCTCTAGAATGTCAGAGTGCAGTCAATCCACATTCAAATAATTCCTTCATGATTTGGATCCACTGAGTGTTAAATAGCACAAGGCCACAGGGAAATTCTCTGCACTGAATGTAACGATGTGTCTATTTTAATCGCCATATAAATAAGGGTTTACATACCAAACTTACAATTGGCCATTTCATTAAATCTCTACACACATGGACACACACATACCTTCATCTCACAGGATCTATTGTAGTGGTGTAGAATACGGAGGTAATAAAAGCAATTCACTGAAAAGGCCATACTCCCATTTTAATAGATCGTTAAATCCTAAATCTCTTTCACTGTTTTCTTAACAAAGTGATGTGAAGGTCACATGAGTGTTGGACAGCATGTCTTACATGGACCTGCACCTCCACAAGTCACCAAGTTGATCATTCCATATCACTTTGCAGAACGAATAAAAGGTTATATCATGAAAAGATTTACAGGTCTATCCATCCGTCCATCACCACTCCACCTTAAAGTGTCATCTGTCTTTTATGAGCACTGAGAATAAGGCTTTGGCTGTCCACATCTCGTTTTCTCCCAGGGTTATTTTTACAGAAGAAAGGTGCCACTTGCGAGGTAATGTTTCGCTAGGGTCAATAGCTTTTTCTCAAGACATCCGGGATTATTTCGGAGCTCGATTTATATGGGAGCAAAACCTTATTTCTGTCTGTGAAGGTAATGAATGGAAAACAATGTTCATTTCCTCTGGGGGGAAATTACAAATATGCAGTTACGCCATTCAGCCCGAATAACACTAACTGCATTTTCTATTGTAGACAAATTCACCACAGTTTCATTATGGTAGCTCACGTTCTGGTATCTTCACACCTCAGAGGTGTGAAAACAGACAATCTTCTCTTCAATGGAATTGAAAACTACTGTATGTTTTATGTTATGCTGAGATCTTTAGACGAGAAGGTAATCAGGTGACAACAACTCATTCAAAATCGCATAGTGTGTAGTCACGCAATATGCCAAGAAATATGCTATTATAATATATATATATATATATATATATATATATATATATATATATATATATATATATATATATATATATATATACCCTAACCCTAACCCTCGCATTATATGTACTCTTTACTTAAACTAGGAGACCAAAACCTGTAGAAGATCTCCTGCTATAGAGATCCAACCCTATTGAACACCTTTGGGATGAAGGTGAATGCTGACTGCACCCCAGGCCTCCTAACCTTCTCACCTACATCACTACCTGACTTTATTAACACCCTTGTAGTTGAATATAACTCCATAAATCTCCACAAAATCTAGTGAACATCTTCTTATAACACGAAATGGAGACTAAATGTGAAATAAAAAATAAACAGCTGAACTTAAAAAATCCATCATTACAGAAGATTATTAAAGGTTATTAAAGGAGCCCAGTTCATATGAAAAGTAAAAGTATTTTATATTGGCAGCAAGAAACTTTCAAGAGGAGCTGACCAGAAGACCTCAGTGGAGGAGTGAAGATGGAGAAAATTGCTGATGCATTAAGGTGCAAAATCAAACAGTGTGTTGTAGAAATAAATCAATCCTGAACTTCACAGAAAACTGATAAAGAAACACTAATATTGGAGTAATATGGTCAATGTTTCTTCACCTTCACCAGGAATAATGAGGAAGACTAATGTACAACAAGGTACAATAGTTTAACTACAATGATTGTTATTATATAACGATTTGCATGTTCTTGTTAGAACGAAAATGCTTAATTCCATAGCAATAACCTTTAAATAGAAGAAGCCCCCCTTATAAACCACACTGATTTGTGTGCTAAAATGTAATGATGAGTCTGAGATCACTTCAAGATGTTTTACTGTACATGCAATGACAATGGTCCAAATGTTCAACCCTAAGATCAAAACCTTGGTTTTGCTTTTCATTTAATTGTAGAAAAGTTGCTTGTCAGCAAATGTCTCAATTTTTAAACAAACTGGTTCTGTTAAAGTTTATTGTAAAATAGCTTTCAGAATCATCATCATAACAATGACAGGAATTGCCCTACATCTAAAAAAATATAACTCAGAAAAAACATATAAAAGGTAAATAATCCAAACCTTCTAAACCTGATCCTTTCCAAAGAACATTCTGTCTTCCAGATAAGTCAAAGCATTCCCTCGACGACAACCAAACACTCAAGATGATTGTGAAAAACAATATGGGTTGACGGTGTTAAATGCAGGAGTGAGATCTTTTAAAACCTAGACCACATGTGATGGATCTCCTTCACAATGATTTATTTCATTTGTTGTGTGTAACAACGTTTAATCCTTCCTGCCTTTCAGAAGACCAGGAATCTTGGAACAACTTGAAATCCTAGCAGAAAAAAACCTAAGATACTACAACACGTGGCAAGCATGGGAAAGTTAGATCACATGATATGCCTATTAAAGATACCATACTCCAGTCACAAGGGGCCACTGCAGATCCTCATTGAGACGGCCATCCATCACGACTGTCCACTTGTCCACACATCACTTGAAGAATGTGTAAACATCAGCGCAGTAAACGGGGTGGAGAAAATGACCAGCCGGAATCTAAAGCATTTCAAGGACCAAATAATTAATTGAACCACCAGAGTATTGAATAATCTCACCAAAGAGCTTTTCTTGCTCTTCTCCTTCAAGTGGGTATGCTTGGTTTTTCTACTGCCACTTCACATCATCGGTGACGGTGATCACAGTGTACTCTGAAACCATGAGACAATTTTCTATCTGATGCAGAGTTCATCACTTAAAACAAAAGAAAAACAAACAAACCCGAGCCATCAGTTCTCTAACCAGAGACTAAACGCCATTAGACTGAAACCCTTTCAGCACTTCTGCAGAAGTTTTCCAAATGCTCTTTTGTCTCTGCAGAAATACTTTGCTCGGTCTGAATTCAGATCACAGCCTGCCATTTGACCTGCCATTTGCTGCGAAAAGAAATTACACATAGCCCCAAGAAGTGGATGGATACATAAAACAGCAGATTTTCACTCTTGTTCTTGAACAGATTTCTTGTCATTTCATAAACTGTGAAATGTTTAGACATCGCTGACATTCCATGTCACTTTTTTTTATTTTACCGCAAAACTTTAAAAGTCATTTTTGATCTTAACATTTTTAGGTGTATGCTCATTAAACAGAAATGACTAATCATAAGTAGTGTATTGATGTGGAAAAAAAGAAGTAAATAAACATATGTTGATTTTTGTTCCCATAAAACATTTCTTTATTCACAGTCACAGAAAATCGAGTTAAGATGTGAGGTAGGTGAAGGGGGCGGGGCTTCTGGAACATCAGTGGCGGAACTCGTTGAAGAGAAAGAGAACTTCGATTGGCTATTCAGCTTAGCGAATGAGCACAAGAGGAAAAACTGAACTGACAAACGCAAACAAAGAGGAAATGATGCCACCTATTAATTCTGTCCACGTTTTCCCACGTCTGTGATTTCATTATAAACAGCGGGTTAGAACAAAAAACGAACGTGAAATTCTGCGTGAAACTGGGCAAATCTTTCACAGAGACGTTTGACGTGAAGTGGGGAAGAGTCGTTCAAGGTGTTTTGAGCGGCACATGTGCTTCAGGAGTGGTAGAACAACTCTGGAAGACGACAAGAGATCAGGAAGACCTTCAAAGAGCTCAAACCTCGAAAAATGTCAAAACCATTCAGCAAATTGTGTACGATAATCGTCAGAGAACAATCCACACGATCTCACCTCTGCACCCACCCTACTCACCAGACTCCACCCTCTTCGCGAAGATGAAGTTCCAGCTCGCCGTTTCGACAACATTGCTTTAAAAAAAAAGACTTCCAGGACACATTCCAGAGGAACGCTGGGAGCGCAGTATTGCTGTGCAAGGGGACTATTTTGAAGGTGTTAGTGTGTGAATATAGCTGAATAAAATACTTTTTGTAAACAGGGCTCGTCTCGAGACTTTGGTACCACCACGTATATATATATTCACAATTCTAGCTCTTTCAATTTCACTGTTTTGATGTCAAATAAAGACTACTGCCACCTATAGGTATGGAAAAGTTATGATCTTTTATGCAAGTGCAATGCGTACACGCTAGTTGTCCTTCACCTGTAATCTGTCTGATGTGTGGTTCTGATAATATGGACCAACACCAGTGATGCACGGCGACTCCACAATCGGCTTTCCTTAGAGCTTGTTTTTTTTTTTCGTGTCAGTTTGGTGGCCCCTCAGAAGAACAGCTGAACAAAACTGTCATTTATTCCTTATTCTACGTCCATCTGGAACGACTGGAAACATGACAGTTTTAATAATAATAACAATAATAATAAAAAAAATAATAAATAATAATAATAACAATAATACAATTAATAATAATAATCATAATCATAATAATAATAGTAATAATGATTAAAAAACGAAGTGAATTCTAGTTGTTCTTTCATTGTCTACTTTAATAAACTGCCTTCTTGTTGACTCAATGTTCTTTGGATGAAGGAACAAACCCTCCAAAATGCTGCTTCCAACCTGCATTCAACAGTTTTGGCTCTGAGGCTCAGCAGATTGAGTGGCCTGGGCTTTGTATTGTTTTGGGAGCGCTAATACAATGAGTTTGCTGAGTAATGCTGTGCACAGCACAAATACACAAACAAACAGGACTCTTTAAGCCCACTGCAGGGTATCTTCTGAAGTGAAATGGAATTTACTGGAATTCACAATGCTTGAAATTACAGCAGCTCTAAAATAATGTACGCTTCATTAATTTGTGCGAAGAAAGTGTTTTGTAAATCACATGCATCACAAGTTGTATGTTTTTTTCCCCCTGAATATTCTTCAAATTGTCTTTTTTAGACTACATGCTAATTTAGACTACATGCTTTCGACAGGGTTGAACTCTGCAGAGAAGCAGCAGTTTCAGGACCTGAAATCAGTCTCCGTGCTGTGAGATTAGAGGCTTCGTGTTTGTTCCAATCTTTGTTGTGCTTCTATTGGTGATGATTGAGCTGGAAAGCTCGAGTGATTATATCTAGCGACTCCTCCAATCTCGGCTAGTTAGCTCAACTTCGATCGCCTCCTCTTGTCCATTCTGAAGGAGCACTCTTCTAGCCACTCCACCTCCAGGAGCTATTGATGGATTTAAAAACATAATAAGCCACACTGAGATCCTTGTTTTAGGGCTATTACCCTGACCAGGAGCAATTTAGTTTTAACTGCAGATCAGGTGACTGAATACTGATGAAATCTGAGAAATCTCTAAACTGCAGCATTGTGGTGTCACGTTCCTGAAGCAGAGGCTGAGCTACCTGAGAATAAACGTCCACTATTTCCATGTTTTTATGCTTTTAGCTCAAGACTGGCTGATTTACTGTAGACCAGGGTCCAAAAATCCAATGATGTTTAATTTGAGCAATTACCTTTGAAACCAGGAATGTCCTTTATTTTAGGTCCACTGACAAGAAGATCTTATTGCATCTCATCAGGTAATTAACGATAATCACTTTCTACAATCTCATTAATTCCACTGCAGGGTTTGGGTTTGGGGTTTGTGATTGATTGATTGATTTTGTAAAACGAATGATAAGTGGAGACAGAAATGTTCAATCAGACCCAGAACACGGCACTTACAATTCAGCAGTCAGAACTCAGATCTCAGAACTCAGATCTCAGAATTCAGCAGTCCGAACTCAGATCTCAGAATTCAGATCTCAGAACTCAGATCTCAGAACTCAGATCTCAGAATTCAGATCTCAGAACTCAGATCTCAGAATTCAGCAGTCAGAACTCAGATCTCAGAATTCAGATCTCAGAACTCAGATCTCAGAACTCAGATCTCACTACTCAGAACTCAGATCTCAGAACTCACATCTTAGAACTCAGCAGTCAGAACTCAGATCTCAGAACTCAGAAGTCAGATCTCAGCAGTCAGCACTCAGAATAAACAATGACTATATTTTGAGGAAAATTAAGATAATAAACTCGTGAACGCAGTGTGTTTGGACTGATTCTAACGTCTGTGTACACGTCATGTGATCCTGCAGTTTAGTAGAAAACGTGACGTCCGTATTTCTTTATATCCTGGCACTTTTTCCAGCACAGAACCACAAAGCCGTCAAAAAACTCCTCGGCTACGTGATCTAAAACCAATTTGAGAGTCTGAATAAACTGACACACATTTTCTTATCTTCATTTTGCAGCGAGAAAGCGGAGGTCCGACGGGGCGAATCTGGGGGTATAGTAACGGGAGAATTTAATTTTAGAGGTAAGCAGTATGGAAGAAAAGAAACGCTGGATAAGCAAATGTTTTTTTTGCCCTGCTTGAAAAGGTGATTTCTTTTGAGACTCGAGTTTAATTGGGTCTCAGAGCACTTACTTTGTGTACGCCGCTGCCACGCGATCCACTGTCCACGCTAACCGCTAATTCACCTCCCAATTCAATCTCAAGAAATAAACCGTATTTTGTGGAATGTGTCCTCACAAGAAACACACAAGTATTAGAGCTAATTAATTTCTACTGCACAGAGACGGAGAGAGTGAAAGAGAAAAGATAAGGTAATGCTCAAGATGAAGGTGATGATGAAGATGATGATGATGATGATGATGATGATGATGATGATGATGATGATGATGATGAATATTGTGATGGTGGTGATGGTGATGAAGGTAATAATGATGTTGGTGATGATAATGATGATGATGATAAGGGTGATGGTGATGAAGGTGATGGTAAAGATTTTGAGGAAAGTGATGATAAAGGGGATGATGTTGGCAAATATGATAATAATAAAAGTGATGATGATGAAGGTGGTGATGATGATGGTGATGCTGGTAATGAAAGGGATGGTGGTGATATTGATAATGATGATGATAATTATAAAAGTAATGGTGATGACGGTGGTGATGAAAGTGATGATAATAGTGATGATGATGATGATGATGAAAGTAAAGGTTATTATATTAAATAAACTATACCAGGAGCATTTATCACCAGATCTTAACAATAAATTGTTGATAATTCTGTCTAACACTCACCTAACAATGGATTCCCAACACAGTTATGCAAAACAAACTAATGTTAAATAAATATAAGAAAGTGAAAACACTGTGCTTCACCTGAACTCTCTACAGTGAAGATTTGTGCTGAAGATTTATGAAACGGCTCACGGTGGCCCTGACGCGCTTTTTTTGCCCTCAGCAGCAGGAGCTTTAAACTGGGTTCATCTTTCATTTCACATTAAACAGCAATAATACATCAATGAATATTAATGAAGCCGGAAAATAGTTTGTCAGCCAGGCTCAAGGAAAAAAAGCCCAGAAGCCAATCATTAGCAGTGGAGCAGTGAGATACACATCTACGTTCACACCCACACACACACACACACACACACACACACACACACACCTACACACACACATTATTTCTTGACTACTCCAGTGAATATGAAGACGTCACATGTGCATCTTTACTCGTCTGCAGAACAAACTGTAGATTCAGACGCATTTTGATCATTTCTATTTTGACTATATTAAATAAAAATAAAAATAAATGACATCACAGAAGGACTTTACTGATCTCCTATTAATACAGTAACTCAGTAATATTACTTGCAGTAATTTAAATATTTCTGTTCCTGTTTATTTATTCATTCATTATTTTTCATTATTTCTATTTTTTTATTAGAAACAAAAGGTTAAAGAAAGAGAAAAAACAGCAGTCAAAACATAGCATTTAAAATGATGTACTGGTTTTATTTTGTCTTTTTTTCTGGAACACATAATTAAATTAAAGAATTATAAAAAACTTGAAAAGCTCAATAAATAATTAATAAATTAATGAATTTATTTATTTAATTTGTTTTTTGTTTTGTTTGTTTTTTCATCGAATAATTGATTGAATGGATGGATGATGTAATACTGAAACTCAAATTTTTGTCTCCACAACATCCTACATGTGCTGTCCCTCTAATAAACTCATTTCGAATTCTGTCCATCGTCGTCACTCTAAATGAACATCTCAACATCTTCAGCTCTGCTACCTCCAGCTCCACCTCCTGTCTTTTACTCAATGCCACTGTCTCTAGTCCATACAACATCTCAGGTCTCACCACAGTCCTATAAACTTTCCCTTTCACTCTCACAGATACTCTTCTTTCACAAATCACTCCTGCTATCACTCTTCTCCACCCACTCCACCCTGCCTGCACTCTTTTCTTCACTTCTCTAACACATTTTCCATTACTTTGCACTGTTGACCACAGGTACCTGAACTCCTCCACAGCAGACAGCAGTTTGCAGTCAGTGCACAGTAGTGACACTGGGCACCAGTTTTTTAGATGGGTCAGGTCTCCCTTTTTTGGCAACATGGTCAGGATGGCTCTCCTACAGCTCATTGGTAGCTGACCACCTTTCATGGTGCATTGTAGGACGTCTTGCATGCCCTGCCATATTACTGCCCAGAACACCTTGTAGAATTCTACAGAGAGACCATCTAACTGGCCCATTATCCATGCCTTGGAGAGTCTCCTGAAGCTCTGTCAGTGTCAGCTCCCAGTCCAAATCCCTGGCCACTGACTCTAAGAGCTTAAGCAGATCTTTGAGAAAGCTCTCCTCCACTTCCTGTGTCCCTGATCTCTTGCTGCTATACAGCTTTGAATATAAGCTGACTGTCTGCTTGCGAATTTCAGCAGGCTCTGACACGAGATCCCCTGATTCAGCATGCATGAATCTTTTCATGAGCGGACCAGTGACCCCGGTGCTGTAGTATACAGCAAGTGCTTAATTTTGGCCTTTAATATGCCCTCAATTTCCTGTGGCCTCCAAATGCTGGAGGTCCACTATTTCCATCTCTAAAGCTTTTAGAGATCTGGCAATGTCTCTTGTGACAATAAGTGTGTACTGTTGACAAAATACTTTGATCTGTTCTTTTGTTACATCCCATCACTGCTGTAGGGAATTAAAGCTGCCTTCTCCAGTTAAAAAAAAAAAAAAATACTCTGTAAAATAAGCATCCTCTAAAAGGGTAGTGTTAAAATGCCAGGAGGTGCTCTTAGGTTTTATGTTCTTTTTACTGATGGTGCACTGAACCATGCAGTGGTCAGAGATGCCTACTGGAAAAATAAAACAATTTGTAAAAAAAAAAGTCACTTGATGGTTAAAACCATTAAAACAATCTAATCTTGTCAAGGTGAGCATGTTGTCAGTGTAATGGGCTCACGTGTACTGTAAGCAGCATTACTGATGTCGCTGCTTTACTCTTGTACTTGCGTTCCCTTGCTCCATTTATATTAAAACTCACAACTTGGATCCTGTTCATTTAAAAGAAGTGTAAATAAAACAAATTCAAAGTCAAAAAGTACAAAATATAAAGCCAAAAAACACCAAACACTTTATCAGTCTTTATCTGAGTTTTTCATATTGACCTTCGTTATCAGTTTGTTTAGTCAGAAAATTTCTTGATTTATAAAAATGCTTTCTCTTTTATAATGCCTGACATCATGAACAAATCGTTTCCCTTTAGGAACTCCAGCTGCGCCATCTCTGCATTTTCCACACTCTGAATCATGTGTGTAATCAGTCTAATGAAAAACGGTCACAACCAGGACGCTATGAGAAGCACATAGAGTGAAACTGGCACCAGCTTCTGAAAGAGGAAGGAAGCTCTGCAGGCATGCAGGCAGTATGGCTTTGAGATGCAGCAACTCTGGGAACCATGGCTACATACGTAACCTGGAGACGTGCCCCTTCAGAAACTCGAGCTTCATCAACAAGACTTTGGGAACGAGCATTTAAAACCGCTTTGCTGACCAGTCCCTGCCTAGTGTGGAAAAGCACAGCTATGTCTAAAGACAAAGGGGCCAGGAGTGGCACTCTGGTCAAGGTTATAAAACCTGACAAAGGGCAGCGTTGCAGATGTCTTGGAGGGAAACTACAGAGGACAAAGCCTTAGAGGCTCCCACACTCTGAATTGAGTGAGCTCTGACCCTGAAAAGAGCAGGGAGACCAGTGGATTAATATGAGGATAAGAGAGCATCCACAATCCACCTACTAATGGGCTGCTTGTTTGCAGGGGGCCCCCCTTCTCAAAGGAGGAGAGCATCTAAGGCAATTGATGTGCCACATCAAATAGGACCTTCACTGGAGACCTTGGGCAGGAAAACATCTGTTGTAGGCATTATGTGATGACCAGGAGCTCCGAGCACGGGTCCCAGACAGAAACCAGGGATCTTTCTACACATCTAAGGCACATAGAGCTTACTATGTGACCTTCATTGTACGGAATGGATTGCCCCTCCAAAATAACCCTCAGGTCCTGAGCCACCACTGAAGGTCTCTTATATGCAGGAGAACAAGTGGTACCACATTAAATGCAGTTGCCATCAGACCCATCAATCTTTGAAACTGCTTCACAGTAAGTGACTGGCCTGCTCTCACTCTCTTGATGGCCGTAAGGATGGATTTGATTCAAGCAGGAGACAACAAGCATAAAGGTGGTTCTCTGCGATGGACAAAGCACACTCTTCTTGGCGTTCAGCCTTAACCCTAGCTCCTTCAAGTGGGCGAGAACGACATCTTGATGTAGGATCACCAGCTGATCTGATTGAGCAAATATCAATCAATCGTCTTCATAATTTAAAATGCAGATGCCCCAGAGTCTCAGCGAGGCCAGTGCTGTATCTACACATTTTATGAAAGTGTGGGGTTAGAGGGCAACACCAAAAAGAAAATATTGGTAAGCGTATGCCCTGAAAGCAAACCTCAGGAACTTCCTGTAAGACGGAAAGATGGATACATGAAAGTATGCATTCTCTGACCTGATTTGAGACATGACCTGATTCAGGGTCAGCATCCTGAACCTAAACCTTAAAAGTGAGTGGTTCAGCTGATGTACATCCATTATATGATAAAACCCTCCCTCATTTTTGGAAAATATGATGGCTAATGGCTAACACACACTCCTTTACACTCACCCCGCACACCACCTGCGCACTGTGTCCCAACCGCTAATACACACTCCTCTACACTCACACACACACACACCACCCGCACACTGTGTCCCAACCACTAACACACACTCCTCTACACTCATACACACACGCACACCACCCACACACCGTGTCCAAACCGCTAACACACACTCCTCTACACTCACACACTCACCACCCACACACCATGTCCCAACTACTAACACACACTCCTCTGCACTCGCACCGCACACCACCTGCACACTGTGTCCCAACCACTAACACACACTGCTCTACACTTGCTCCGCACACCACCCACACACCATCTCCAAACTACTAACACACACTCCTCTACACTCACACACTCACCACCCACACACCATGTCTCAACCACTAACACACACTCCTCTGCACTCGCACCACACACCACCCGCACACTGTGTCCCAACCACTAACACACACTCCTCTACACTTGCTCCGCACACCACCCACACACCGTGTCCAAACCGCTAACACACACTCCTCTACACTCACACACTCACCACCCACACACCATGACCCAACCACTAACACACACTCCTCTCCGCTCGGAGACACCATATTTCTATACTCACGCACTCACACACACCACGCCTTCTCTTTCCCCTGCGCATTCACAAAAAGACAGAGAGAGAAAAAAGATGAGATTGGGAAGAAAGAGAAGAGAGAGAAGAAAGAGAAGAGAGGGAAGAGAGGGAAGAAAGTGGTGAGCGAGAGAAGAGAGGGAAGAGTCTGGTGAATGAACTGTTGTTTATAAGTAGCTGCAATAACATAAGTGACAACAGTAACTAATATGGACATTTCAGGACATTTCAGAGTTAAATGTATCTTTAAATGGATTTTAAAAATGAGTCGTTTATGAATCTATTCAGAGTGAAATTCTTGCCAAATCGCTGTGAACTGAGATGTTAGTGGTGTGTTTTATTGGAAAAATAATCAGGATGGAATATTAGTATTTTTGACGACCAGACAACATGATGTCCGTGTTTGTTTATATGAATAAAGTTTATGCATCACATTTAAATATAAATAGCTTTTTTTCATTCTACTTTTTAGGTTTTATTTCTCTTCAGATTTTTTTTTTTAACTTTATTATTTGGTCATATTTTCATTTCCTCTGTTCCTTCAGTGTTGGTTTCACACACTAATGTCTTCCCCTCCTCTTTTTCCAGCTTTGTGAAAGGTCATTATTTTCTTGTTATTGTGTGAGAGCTTTTCCTGATTCCCGTTGACTGTTTCTCAGCAAACCTGTTTAATGTTTTGAATAGCACACAAAAGCATAAACACGAGGAGAACGCTGTAGATCAGGAGACCCTTTTTTCTTTATACAGAGGTGTTTCAGCTGTACTGCGGTTTTTAACCCAAAACACAGGGGGGTGAATACTTTTGCACTCTGTAATTCTGTAACTCAGTTCTGTAATGCTGTGTCTGAAGTGGGAAGTCTTGGAATTATGTCATGTTTAACTTCTGTTCTTTGACGCTACGAAATGGGAAATAAACATGGCTGCCTCCATGTTTAGCTTTTGTGAGCAGCTCGCTAGTCAGCTAACTGTAAAGGCTTACGTTAACTTACGTAACACTTTCTTTTTTTATTTTATCACCTTTATTTCAGACTCGGAATGATTTTAGCTTAAATGTCCACATACAGTCTTTCTTTCATTTTAGCTTCTCCCAGTAGGGGTCGCCACAGCGGATCATACATATTACTATGAATTAGCGCTTAAAGTTACGAAATGCTAGTCAGATAACCTGTATTGCCAATACACTGTATTGGCAAAAGTTTGTGGACACCTGGTCATAAGTATGGTATGTGTTTTTTGAACATCGCATTCCACATTTAGTCCCAATTTACTCTTCTAAATCACTCCACTCTTCTGGGAAGCACAGATTTTGGAGTGTGCTTTTTGGACATTTGTGTTCATCAGCCACAAGGGTGTTAGTAAACACTTGAAATATATATATCAGTCTGTGTGTGAAGAATCTATATAATATCCAAGTTTCACTTTTTTATTGAATTATTAAAATAAACTAAAAATAACTTTTTAATTATATTTCAATTTATTAAGATGGGCCTGTACAATGTTGTGAAAAAGTATCTGGTTTGAGATGCTGAGGAAACCCTCGAAAACCCTCTGATGTGGCTGAATAAAAGAATGATGTGAAGAAGCATGGGCCGAAATTCCTCCACAGCGATGTATTGAGACTGATTGTCAGTTATTACAAACTTCCTTTCATTTAATTCCATTAACGTTAATTTTTATATGTAGAGCGTTTTAAATAATGAACATTGTCTCAAAGCAGCTTTACAGAGATTAGGGTGATTAAGGTGATATAGGTGATAAAGTTGTATAAATGAATTGATTTTATTTATATTCATTTAGGCTTACTGTCTATAAGTTTGTTAATAATGAGTGAAGCAGTGGTGACTGTGGTAAAGGAAAAACTTCCTGAGATGGCATGAGGAAGAAATCTTGAGAGGAACCAGACTCGAAAGGGAACTCATCCTGATCCTCAACACAGAATGTCCATTCATGACAGTTCCATCATTGTTAAAGTTTACTGTTCAGTTATGGACACTTACATGCAGAACTCTTTATGCAAACTACAGCCAACTGTTGATATTAATTACAGTCCCAATCCATTTTCAAAGTTTTTGAGTTGCTCTTGATTATAATGTTTTACAATAACATTATCGAGGACGTCGTGTCACTGAAAGCTTTTATGCTGCTTAAACAGATGCCATAAACTCATTTGCAGCTTGACTATGAGAAACTTCTCAGTACGAATGAGACGTATAAATCTTTAAACTTCTTACCTTCAGGAAGGAGCTATTAGAGAATTCAGGATTTTTTCTGAGACCTGTTGCGAATATGGCTGGCAACCGGATTTGCCACCACGCAACAACATTAAAATATGCAGTGATGCAAATGCAAAAACTGTCTACTTCTGTTTTATATCAATTCGCAGGTCACCAAATTTTGGAACGCAGCAAATTAAAGAACATTGTGTGTGAAGTCGCATAAGACTTTCAGCAAGCGGAATATCTTCAGAGACCTGTTGCGAATATGGCTGGCAACCTGATATACCATCATACAACAATGTTATGTATAAATACTCTGTTTAATTATATATTTATGCAGTGACACAAATGAAAACCAGACAACATTTCAATTTAATATTAATTTTATTATTGTTTATAATCGCCAATTTTTCCATCATGGATTCTCTAAAGACGTCAGGTTGTGATATATCAATCTTCTGTTGGTCTTCATCTAGCTCACAAAAAGTCAAACAAGGGTGACGTAGTGACGTTGGCCATTATCACAAAATCTCACTCACTGGAGATGACTCTCTTGACCTTCCATGTAAAAACATTTGTTATATTTCCTAGTAGGAGGTTGTTTCTATTTCTTTTTCTTGTTTAAAAAACCTTTGGATTTTACGAGCAGCTGCTGCAAAGGTCCCCTGAACGTCCTCGTCCTCCAGCGCAATCGCCTCTGATCAATACCAATTCACTTACGAAAATAAGGCGCTCAGTAATTGCATCATGTCACGCAGTGTGATAATTGATCACCAGGGGGCCCCGGTTTCTTCACACAGCTTCATTTGAAATCTATACAGGATTTGAGCAGAGCCGCGAGCGAGCTGATTGAACCCGGATTTGAGCTCCGTCACGTGCCGCATGTGAACGTGAAGAGGATTGCTGTATGTAGAGAAAAAGTAATAATGAAATAAAAGTAAAAGGATTTCCAATCAATTTTTTTTTGTTTTAAATTATCATAAATATGATGATGCAGTACAGAAAGCATGGACAAAACGAATCAAGTGAGCATGGTCATAAATCCCCAGACGATTAGATAAACCAAATTATGTAAAGACTCGATATTGAAAAAAATAATAATAATAAACAAGCAAATCCACAACCCAGCCACAAGCCAGGTGACTCTTAGTGCCGGTCTCAAACCCAGATAAATGTGGAGGGTTGTATTATGAAGGACATCCAGCGTAAAACATGTTCATACCAAATCGGCCGAGGCCCGGGTTACCAACGACCACCACAGTTATCATTAACAACAGGGTACGGGTGGAAATTGGGCTACTGTTGGCCGAAGAAGGAGAAGGAGAGGAGAAAGACGTCTACAGAGACAGCAGGAAAAGGAGAAGTGGAGGAGAGTGGAGGTTCGGGTTGGTACTTTAAATGTTGGTACTATGATTGGTAAAGGGAGAGAGGGAGCTGATATGATGGAGAGGATGAAAGGTAGATATGGTGTGTGTTTAGGAGACCAAGTGAAAAGGGAGTAAGAGCAGGAACTTTGGAGGTGTTTAAACTGTTCTATCATGGTGTGGATGGAAAGAGAAATGGTGTAGGGGGGATTCTGAAGGAAGAGTACAGTAAGAGTGTAGTGGAGGTGAAGAGAGTTTCTGATAGAGTGATGATCGTGAAGGTGGAAGTTGAAGGCGTGATGATAAATGTCATCAGTACTTATGCTCCACAAGTGGGTTGTAAGATAGAGGAGAAGGAAAAATTCTGGAGTGAGTTAGATGAAGTGGTAGATGGTGAACCTAGGAATGAAATATTGGTGATTGGGGTGGATTTTAATGGGCATGTAGGTGAAGGGAACAGAGGTGATGAGGAGGTGATGGTAGGTATGGTTTTAAGGAGAGGAATGTGGAAGGGCAAATGGTGGTAGATTTTGCTAAAAGGATGGAAATGGCAGTGGTGAACACGTATTTTAAGAAGAAGGAGGATCACAGGGTGACGTATAAGAGTGGAGGAAGGTGCACACAGGTGGACTATGTTCTATGCAGGAGATGCAACCTGAAGGAGATTGGAGACTGTAAGGTTTTGGGGGGGGACAGTGTAGCTAGACAGCATCGGATGGTGGTCTGTAGGATGGTTTTGGAGGAGAGTGAGGACTGAAAGAAGAAGAAGATGGTGGAAACTGAAGGAGGAAGAGTGTAGTGTGAGGTTCAGGGAAGAGGTCAGACAGGAGCTCGGTGGTGGTGAAGAGGTGCTGGATGATTGGGGAACTACTGCAGAAGTGATAAGGGAGACAGCTAGAAAACTTGGTGTGACATCTGGAAATAGTGTGTTAGAGAAGTGAAGAAAAGAGTGCAGGCAGGGTGGAGTGGGTGGAGAAGAGTGATAGCAGGAGTGATTTGTGATAGAAGAGTATCTGTGAGAGTGAAAGGGAAAGTTTATAGGACTGTGGTGAGACCTGAGATGTTGTATGGATTAGAGACAGTGGCATTGAGTAAAAGACAGAAGGTGGAGCTGGAGGTAGCAGAGCTGAAGATGTTGAGATGTTCGTTTGGAGTGACGACGATGGACAGGATAAGAAATGAGTTTATTAGTGGAACGGCACATGTAGGACGTTTTGGAGACAAGGTGAGGGAGGTGAGATTGAGATGGTTTGGACATGTGCAGAGGAGGGACATGGGGTATATCAGTAGGAAAATGCTGAGGATGGAGACACCAGGAAGGATGAAAAGAAGAAGTCCAAGGAGGAGGTTTATGGATGTGGTGAGGGAAGACATGCAGGTAGTTGGTTTGAAAGAGGCAGATGTAGAGAACAGGGAGGTGTGGAGACGGATGGTCCGCTGTGGAGACCCCTAATGGGAGAAGCTGAAAGAAGTAGAAGAAGATTTGTTTGTTTGTTTGTCTCAAAGCAGTCTGAAAGAGATAATAAGTGTGTACGTTTTTATTTGTCTACAGCAGAGTGAAATTCTTTATTCGCATATCTTAGTGATCAGAATGAAGGGTCAGCCATGGTATAGCACCTCTGGGGCTCAGAGGGTTAAGGGCCTTGTTCAAGGGCCCAAAATCAATAAAGATTGATTTGAATTGAAATCACTACAGTACACAGGTGTAGCGAAGTGACGAACAAAACCCCTAGTTCCATCTTCTCATCTACAAACTGACATAGAGGAATAGAAAAACATCAGTTTCAACATTATGTTCCTTTCCTTATGCTCCACTAAAACTTCTCCAGCTAAATTAGTTTCAGGAAGTGAAATCGACAGCCTTCGGTTGCCTCCACATCCAGGTTTTCACATCAGCGAATGCAAATGAGACGCCTTTCGGCTTTCATCTTAAATCGGTTGAAGTTGTTCTGAAAGCGAGGCTGACCCAGCTCATCAATAAGCGCTCATTATTGATAAGTTCTTCTCCTTTTTCCGCTTCGTCCCCGAGGGTTGTTTCTTCAGCGCTCCTGGTCCTGTTTGTTGTGAGACCAAAGAGAGAGCCACGGCGCACATCAGAACCTTCTTAACAATCCTGGCTGCAGTTAATTGGCCTTCATGTGATTCTTGGCTTTGAAGCAGCCGATATTGATTTAGGATTGAGGAGCTCTGAGGCTGTTAAGGGACTCCAGTGTGGTCAAAACCCTTTGGAATAATAATAAAAATAATAAAACCACAGATAAGAGGACTGGGGTGGGGACACCGGTCATTGTTACAGGTTTGTATTGAGCACTGCTTTCTGTGTGTAATGTATTAAGTTAGGATATTAATATTAAAGGTAAATGGTATAATCCCTCTGAATGCTCTAAACCCAGCGGCTGAATATAAACTTACACTCATTTGTAAAGAAATGAAAGGATTTGATGTCATAATAAGAACAATAAGTTTCTCCTGATCGTTGAGTCCACCAGCGAAAAAGGTTATTGATTGGACATGATTTGGAAAGACACACACCTCTCTATAGAAGGTTTTACAGCTGGCAATGTAGATCAGTGCAGAAACCCAGCCATGAGGTTTACAAAACTGCATGTAGAGCTCAGAGACATTTATTGTTGCGAGGCACAAATCTGTGGCACTGAAGAGTCCCAAGATTCGAGGACTCTTCCAAGAGCTGGTCACCAGGCCAAACTGAGAAATCAAGGGAGAAGGGCTTTAGTAAGAGAGGTGACCAAGGGACCACCATCACTGCAGCCCTCCACTGATCTGGGCTTTATGGCAGAGTCGTTAGAAGAGAGGTGTGTAAAGTGTGTTGCGTCAATCCCAAAAAGCCTGGACGCTGTACCTGCTGCTAAAGGGGTTTTAAATAAGTACTGAGGATCTGAATACTTATAGACATGTTTTCTTTCTAATTTACAGACATTCGAGATTAGACGGTCTGAATCTTTTAGTGTTTTCAAACCTGCTCTTAAAACTTTCAGGATAGATTTAATGGGATTTTTTTTTTTTATCTGTGATGTTTATTTCATTGACATGTATTATTATTATTATTATTATTATTATTATTATTATTATTATTATTATTATTATTTTATTATTATTATTATTATTATTATTATTATTATTATTATTATTTTATTATTATTATTATTATTATTATTATTATTATTATTATTATATTATTAAGAATATTTTATTATTATGATTATTTTCTTTTTTTTATTTCAAATTTTTTAGCTTAATAAGCACTTTGAGTGTTTTTTACAGGTGCTATATAACATACATTATTATCATCATCATCATTATTATTATTATTATTATTATTATTATTATTATTATTATTATTATTATTAATATTTCTACATTTCTGTTTTCACTTTATTATGAGGGACTGAGTGTAAATTAATGAGAAAAGAAATCTATTTGAATGATTGTAGTATCAGACTGCAACATAACATTATTGAAAACAGTGAATGGGGTGTGAATACTGAACACACACAAACACACACACACACACACACACACACACACACACACACACACACATTGTTGTAAGATGTCGCTTTTTAATGTTGTATAAAAAAGCAGTAAGTAAATCAAGAACAGCAACATTGAGCTCATTGTTACCAAAATAGATTCACCCCTAAATAAACCCGTTATATAAACCAGTATAAAACCAATGAGCGGCAAATGTACATTTTGGTAGACAGCGTGGAGCTCTCTCTCTCTCTCTCTCTCTCTCTCTCTCTCTCTCTCTCTCTCTCTCTCTCTCTCTCTCTCTTCTCTCTCTCTCTCTCTCTCTCTCTCTCTCTCTCTCTCTCTCTCCTCTCTCCTCTCTCTCTCTCTCTCTCCTCTCTCTCTCTCTCCTCTCTCTCTCTCCTCTCTCTCTCTCTCTCCTCTCTCCTCTCTCTCTCTCTCTCTCTCTCCTCTCTCTCTCTCTCTCTCTCTCTCTCTCCTCTCTCTCTCTCTCTCTCTCTCTCTCTCTCTCTCTCTCTCTCTCTCTCTCTCTCTCTCTCTCTCTCTCTCTCTCTCTCTCTCTCTCTCTCTCTCTCTCTCTCTCTCTCTCTCTCTCTCTCTCTCTCTCTCTCTCTCTCTCTCTCTCTCTCTCTCTCTCTCTCTCTCTCTCTCTCTCTCTCTCTCTCTCTCTCTCTCTGTCTCTCTCTCTCTCTCTCTCTCTCTCTCTCTCTCTCTCTCTCTCTCTCTCTCTCTCTCTCTCTCTCTCTCTCTCTCTCTCTCTCTCTCTCTCTCTCTCTCTCTCTCTCTCTCTCTCTCTCTCTCTCTCTTTTGCTCTGTCTGTCTGTCTGTCTGTCTCTCTCTCTCTCTCTCTCTCTCTCTCTCTCTCTCTCTCTCTCTCTCTCTTTCTTTCTCTTGCTATCTCTTTCTCTCTCTGTCTCTCTCTTCTGCTCTCTCTTTCCCTTTCTCTGTCTCTGTCTACCCTCTCTCTCTCGCTCTCTTTCGCTCTGTCTCTCTGTTTCTCTGTGTCTCTCTCTCTATCTTTTTTTTACTTCTCACAGTTTAGGTTTATTTCTTCTCTCAGCCTCGACACTATTAAGGGAAGCTTTCACGTGGTCGTCCCAGAATGCAATTTTCATTCCGATTCAGAGGCTGCTCAATATTTCGTGCGTTAAAGCTGCTGCCTTTTGCCATATTGGAATGCGATGTTGGAGCGTTCCTAATCTACAATGGGATTAAGTGGTAGCTTTGCATAGTTAAACAGCAGGATCTCTACAAGCCCACATTCACTAAAGACTGCTGGCTTGACAAATCAATAGCGGCATCGAAAGCGACAGTCGTCCGTTCAGCAAAGTGAAAAGAGAAAGTTCAGCACTACTCACCTATTGTGGCAGGCTTTAGAAGGAGATATCGACTGCTCCACAAAGCCTCGCTATGCCTGTACTGCTTCAGACTTCATCAGCAGCTCTGTGCCTCCACTGCAATCACGCAGCTTTTAAAACACCTCCAGTGTTTGTTTTATTTTGCATAAATAAATAGTTTTTTTTTATTATTATTATTTACAGTTTGTTCAATTATGTTATCTCCTCAGAGTAGCTTTAATGTGTGTGCACAATAGCCGTTATGCAAATCATTTCATTTTCTTCAATCAGCCATAGAATTTAGAAATAATTAATATATTTAGAACTCATTACGACCGGGTTCAGGATTACACTGAGGAAATGGTCCCCTAAGAGCCCCAGGAATGAGACAGAAATCTGCCCTGATGAGGATGTTGCTGTAACTCTAATCCCTGATGAGGACTTTTCTGTGCCTCTAATCCGTGATGAGGATGTTGCTGTGCCTCTCATATCTCCCACTGCAAATGATCCAAAATGCAGCTGCACGACTTGTGTTCAATCTGCCCAAGTTCTCCCACACCACCCCACTGCTGCGCTCCCTTCACTGGCTTCCAGTAGCTGCACGTATCAGATTCAAAACACTGATGTTTGTCTACAAGGCCAAAAATGGACCAGCACCATCTTACCTTAGTGACCTCATCACATCTCGCACTGCACCACGCTGTCTGAGATCCTCCAGCACTGCTCGATTGGTACCTCCTTCTCTCAGATTGAGAGGTAAGTACAATTCAAGGCTCTTCTCTGTTCTGGCATTGAGGTGGTGGAATGAACTTCCCCTAGATGTCCGTACAGCAGAGTCCCTGATTATCTTTAAGCGACGACTGAAGACCTACCTCTTCCTGAAATACCTAAATTAGCACTTTACAAGTTTGTAGAATTCGAGTTATATTTATATTGAGTTTGTAATCTTGCGTACCAGTGTAGATTTATTCATTACCAGAGATTTATAGCACGTTTGTACGTCGCTCTGGATAAGGGCGTCTGCTAAATGCCGCAAATGTAAATGTAAATGTAAATGTAAATGTAAATATCTGATAAAGGTGTTGCTGTGCCTCTAATCTCTTATAAGGAATTTTCTGTGCCTCTAATCCCTGATTAGGACTTTTCTGTACCTTTAATCTCTGATAAAGATGTTACTGTGCCTCTAATCTCTTCTCAGGATGCGGCTGTGCCTCTAATCTCCGTTAAGGATGTTGATCAGCCCTTGTGCCCTTATGAGGACATCACTTGACCATATATTTCTCATCTCCATATGTCAAATGTACATTGTATCAAACGTCTCTCTGGCAGATTTGTCCAGTTCCATGCAAAATTTCCCATTTGCTGTTTGTTCTAACTTGCTGTCCATAATGATTTTGTAGACATGGGAACACGTGGGTCCGAACACACATGCTGCACATGCCCACATGAACTGTAATAGAAAATTCATGAACAATGTCTGACAGAAGAGAGAAACCTAGAAAAAGAAAGAGAGGAAGAGCATGCATGGTTATTGTATTTACTGTGTATATATGGATGAATAAGGATTCAACCGTTTCTGTCCACACACACTGCCCAGGTGCTTGTTCAGGCTCTTGTCATTTCGAGACTGGATTACTGCAGCTCAATGCTGGCAGGTCTTCTTCTAAACGCTGTTCATCCACTACAAAAGATCCAAAACACAGCTGCACGGCTTGTGTTCAATCTGCCCAAGTTCTCCCACACATGGCTTCTGGTAGCTGCAAGAATCAGATTCAAAACACTGATGTTTGTCTACAAGGCCAAAAATGGACCAGCACCATCTTACCTCAGAGACCTCATCACATCTCGCACTGCACCACGCTGTCTGAGATCCTCCAGCACTGCTCCACTGGTACCACCTTCTCTCAGAATGAGAGGTAAGTGTACTTCAAGGCTCTTCTGTGTTCTGGCATCGAGGTGGTGGAATGAACTTCCTCTAGATGTCTGAACAGTCCCTGGATATCTTTAAGCGACGGTTAAAGACCTTCATCTTGCTGGAACACTTAAATTAGCACTTTCCAAGTTTACTTTGTAAAAATCAAGAGTTATAGTCTGATTTATATTAAGTTTTCACCAATCCAGTGCACCAGTGTAGATTAATTTATCACTGGAGACTCAAAGCACTTTTCTCCGTCGCTCTGAACACGGACGTCTGCTGAATGCAACAAATGTAAAATGTAAATGTTTCATTTTGCAAAGAGCTGGAAAAGAAAACTACACTTTTTTCCTTATTATTTGTGTTTTTCTTTTCCACACAATGTGTTTACTCTGAAATATAATGCCTCGGTTTTTTTTTTTTTCTTGTATTATTTCAAAGTCCAGAAAGTTCAGCTGCTGAAATTGGATTTCCTGAGCAATATAACATGAAAGGAAATTTGCATTAGCGCTGTTAAACGCGTATTATTAGCGATGAGGTTGTGCTATAATAAAAGTCCTTAAGCGTGCAGCAGAACCCGTGGCGTCAGCATCACTGTTTAATGCTGATTTTCTCTTTGCTCGTTCTATAGAAACAAGCAGCACTTTATTTCCCTGCCCGGGTTTTATTCAGTATGACAGGCGGAATGATAAGAGGAAAGAGGTGCATGTGGGCCACTTTCACAGCAGTAATCTTTGTTTCCTTCATTTTTGTTTTATTTTTTATCTGGCACCAAGAAGATGGAGTGGGCACACTGAGAGTCCCTTTTTTCTGAAGTGGAAGAACAAAGGCTTCAGACTCTTTTTAGAATTTTATTCCCCATCTGCCATTCTTTCTCCACGTGTCATCGGGGTGTAGCCCAGAGAGTCGGGTTAAACACACAGCCAGAGAGGTGCTTTAACATTTAATAGAAACCTCCAATCGGTTAATTTATGCTTTTATTCCATGTTTACGTTAAAATCATACGTTACAAACAAACTCACACTGTTCCAGACTGAGGCAGAAAAAAAACACCTTATTGAGCAATAGTGGGAACGTCAGAAGGGCAGAAGGCAAAGCAAACAGAAATACAACATTTGACATACAATCCAGTTTCGTACAGACATTATATTCTCAATTTCAGGAAATTATTTATACCATCCATCCATCCATCCATCCATCCATCCATCCATCTGCACACATTTCATAAAACTTGATTATATATTATTCATGTAAAATTCATCCATCCATCCATCCATCCATCCATCCATCCATCCATCCATCCATGAGTCCATCCATGCATCTATCCTTCATCCATTAACCCATCCTTTTATCAATTCATGCATTATTTAGCCAACTATCTATTCAACTATCTATCCATCTCTCCATCTATCCATCCATCCACCCATCCATCCATTTCATAAAACGTGATTATATATTATTCATGTAAAATTCATCTATCCATTCATCCATCCATCCATGAGTCCATCCATGCATCTATCCTTCATTCATTAATCCATCCTTTTATCAATTCATGCATCATTTAGCCAACTATCTTTCCAACTATCTATCCATTCATCCATCCATCCATCCATCCATCTATCCATCCATCCATCCATTCTTCCATCACTCCAGTAAAAGTTGATTAATGATTCAGTTCAGATTGAAGAATAAATGAATCCTTATGTTATTCACATATTCATAATTTTTTCGTCAGCATGTTTACAGTTCTAATTTTACATATCAGTAACCATAGCAACATGTCCCCATGTGCAGGATCGGATGTGTCATGCTGAGCAAAAATCCATTTCTCACTTCTTTATTATATGTTTATGTGCATGACCACACGTTCTGTCTGTTCTTTGCTCATTCATGCATCAGATTGATTTTGTGCTGAGCCGCAGAGAGACAGCGGCGTTACAGCGAACACACTGCGCCGGAGTTCAGCTCGTTTACTGCTTCTTCTGTAAATCCATGCTAATGTTCATACCTCAGTAAACTGACACACATTCCGGGGAAAAGAGGATTTTTTTTACATAAAAACCCTGCAGGAAATGACTTCCATTACCTGCAATATTATATTATAATATCTCATATTACATACGAGAAACGATAGTATACTCTGCAAAAAATAAACAAATAAACAAACAAATAAAAGAAATAAAAAAGGCGTATACTGCCTGCAGGGACAGATTATTAGTTATGAGAGATTACAGTAATACTCTATAAATAAACAAGCAAAAACACAACAACAGACAGAGAAATGACATGTACTGATCCACACTGCTGCTGCTGCTGCTGCTGCTGCTGTCATAAAGACTGTCCTTTCACACATCCCAGAATCCCACTGTGATGGATGGATGTCTAAAGGAGGGTTTAATGCTTTGGTCAGATTGATGGATGGATGGATGGATGGATGGATGGATGGATGGATGGATGGATGGATGGAGGGAGGGATAAATGCATGACCAGATGAACATTTGAATGGATGGAAATAAAATAAATGGAGGAAATATTGTATGGATAGATGGATGTGTGGATTTGTGGATGAATTGATTAAATAAAGAATAATATGACAGATTTATACAGCTAGAAATTGAAGGATTTAAATGGATGGATGGATGGATGGATGGATGGATGGATGGATGGATGGATGGATAGATGGATGGATGGATGGATGGATGGACCCATGAATCTGTAAATATCTTCATGTGGTCTCAGGGAGTTTTTCCTCTCCAGCACCACTTCACTCTGTACCTCACTCTGTGCTCATTAGGGATTTAAATCTTTCTGTTTAAATGTTTCTGTAAAACTGCTTTGGAAAATTGAGTATTGTTAAAAGTGCTGTATAAATAAAATGTAATAGTATGAAGAAAAGTGGTGTGACGTTGATTCTGCCGGGGTTAAATCCGACTTTGGAGCTGCTCAGCCTTGAATAAAAATGACTGCGTCTCTGTGGAAAGCGTCCTCATTTCATATTCCTTTTTTATACGCATCCTTATTCCAACCCGAGGCCGATGACTAGCCCGTGCCCTGACGTGCTGTAAAATAAAATATAAAAATAAAGTGTAAATGTACCAGTTTCATCGTCATTGCATCATTTCCCTGCATATTTCCGCCAGTGTTATACGTCTGAAAACTCTTTAATGACCCGCAGATAGGTTTGTCTGAAAACATTCATGAACGTTCATTAATGATCGCAAAAAAGCTCAAACTTAACACTGATACATTTTCAGAATTTTATTATTCATGCATTCATACATCTCCAGTGTCTCCAGTGCCAGACCTAAAGCTGTATTTTTCTAACATCCTCAGGACAGAGGAGTTTATACTTTTTTGTGATGCACAGTATAATTTTATGTAACGTGACAAACTGTGTATTTAATTCATTTTTGTATTTTAATATAAACTGGGAAATGAAAAAAGAGGCTGGTGAGGGAACAGCTGTTTATAGCTGCTATAATCGAACATGCTTTGCTGATATTCAAAAATCAATACGTTCAGGAACTCCATTTCCTAGAACCACCTACAAACATGGCCACCAAAAATCTACGGTTCTTATTGCTACCATCATTGGAACAGTCACAGGGACAGGATTACTACAACTCGGTCCAATCACCCTCACAGTCTAAATAATCAGACTCTGGATTTTCCAATAGTTTCTGTGTTCTGATTGTGTTCTGCTTCCTGCTATCTTGATTTTCTGATTTTCACCTTGTTTTTTGTGGTCTGGCTGATCGTCTGAATTTCAGCCTGCACCTGCATCAGTCTTTACCAGACACAGAAAAGAAGCATGACTTTTCTTTATCCATGTCTAGAAAATCCTCTACTCTGAGAGCTGCATACTAAATCTTCGACAAATATCAGCCCATAGCACTATGGCACGCTTTCAGGATTTTAATGTTGAGTCTACACAAATGACCCATGATTGACTGACCTGATTGACTGACCTGATTGTTTATGACCTTGAGCCTTGAGCCCGACTCATTCAGGTGTGTCTGTCTGCTTCTTTACTAAATACACCTCTTACTGCACTGGTGTTCATCTCAAACTTCCACCTGCACTCGTTACATTACAGTTAATAAAAAAGAATCAGAAACATTGACATGTCTGATGAGCAGTTATCTGAAAAAAAAATCAACGTTCAAATCCCACGTGAGGATCACCTGGACCGTTCGGTATCACACACCAACAACACCAGCGATGCTGTGGATTGCTTTCCGACGATCATCATGGACGAGTTACTAATAGGTTTCGACATTTTCTCTCGTCGTTTTCCAGTGATGTTCTTCTGCTGTTCTTGTTGCAGTGTCGCTGTAAACTTGCTGAATCATGTTAAACGTCTCTGTTGCAGATACGCCCAGTTTGAGTCCGAATTTTACGTTTGCTCTTTGTTCTAACTGGCTGTTGGTGATAAAATCGCAGACGTGGTAACGTGGTAAGAACAGCACTGATCTCATCCCGATGTACACAGAAAGATGTCTTTTAGCAAACTGACTTATGAATGTCGGTGCTCCTTGTGACTGTACGTGCAACCCTGTGCTGCCATCTGTTGGTGTGTTTAAAAACTAGTCTCAAACCTTTTTTTATATCACCAGAAATGATAAAGCAGTTAAAATATAAGCTCCATAAATGATTAGCCAGTCTGTCATTTCGTACTGGTCAGTCATTCACTCGTTATTAAAACCTCAACTCATTCATCTAAAACAACATCTTTTTGTTCTTCCTGTTGGTCTTTTAAATAAAGAATTATTTTTATTACAGCACTTTGGCTTTAACGAGTTCGTAAATGCAGAATGGTTTGTGTTTAATGAGCTCAGATGAGAGCTGTTTAAGTTTGAGGTGTTTGGGGATTTACAGCGTTTACGGAAGCGTGTCATGTTTTAGACAATAGTTTCTAAAGAGTTTGTTTTCTAAAAGCTTTAGCATCAACACCAATATTTTGATGGTGAACATATCAGTTGAGTTGTTGCTTATAAAATAAAAGATAATAATGGAATAGATTGCATAGCAGTCATTATGATGAAGAAGAAAAATATTATTAATAATAATACAATAATCACTAGGAATTTAATTCAGAGTGCATTTCTGTCCTGCACCCAGTGTTCCTAAGATTTTCAGGATCTCACCAAGCTTTAACCAGGATACAACGGTCACATCAGGTACCATGACATATCTGTAGAAAAAATGAGTCTGATCAGTGGTGAAGAGAAACTTTACAAATCCTGTATTAAAGTGATAAAACCACCAAAGTTGTCAATCAGCCACAAACACCTCAAGCTGCAACGGCATGCAGGTGATAAAGTAGACTTTCTTAAAAAAACCCAAAAAAAACCCTGCAATCTGCAAACTCAGTGCTACTGAAGGCAGAGCCAAAAAACCCAGGAGCAGAACGGCAGGACACTGAAAATCAGCAGTCTAATCTCCAACACCATGCAGACTGATGTTCAACACAGTGAGAGGCGAAGGGCAGATGGCAGGCAGGTAAAATGCAGCAGCGGGGGTTCACCCCGAGCACCACGAGTTCCTCGAGCACTGAAACATCAGTGTAGGATGTAAAATATGGCTAAATGTACTGTTATTCAATGGCAAAGATGGAATTCTGATAATCCATATTATTAGTATTAGTAATATCAATATTAGTACTAATAATAACAGTATTGTAGTATTAATGCAACTAGTAACAGCACTCGCATAAATTACTTATATAAAAATAAATATATTAAATCAAATTAATGCAATACACTTTTTCTTATTATAGTGATTAAATTGAGTATACAGTAATATCCCGCTATCCAATCTCGTTTATCGCGGAATTGCATTTGCCGCATAAACTTATAATTATAAGAAACAAACTTGTAGGCACTAAAACTATAAACTCCAAATTTTCAACCTCTTTATCTCTATACAGCTGCTTTAGGATGATGTCCATTGTTAAAAATGCTCCATAAAAGCAAATCGAAGCTGAATTGTGTAACCCCATTCTGAGAGATCATTCCTGAAGCTCCACAAACACTTTCTAGTGGTAACATGTAAATATAAATGTAAATGTAAATGGTTCACAAAATATTTTTGCTTAGAGATCATCTAAAACACTGGAAAATGACCAAATGGGCCTCATTCACACAGTGTTGTTCTTCAACAAATACGATGTTGCTGCGGTTTTCAAACGGCAGTGGAGTAAAAGGACTTAAACATGTTCTGTTTTAGGAAAAGAATCATCTACCACATGACGCTAATTATTTTATTCCTATGATATATATATATATATTATAAACATTTGACTTTGCATTTTCCCAAACAAATCCTAAACTAGTTAGCAGGAGGCTGCTTTCTTGTTAGCATCCCTTTCAGAGAACGGCTCAAAACTAGTGAAATGTAAGTTTGCAAAAGGGCGGAACTTTCCGGAAACTTTCAATCTGGAAATATTCCAAGTTGGAAACTTGTTGAGAATTTAGGGAAATTTATGTGAATTGATTCAATATTTGGGAAAATGTATATAAACTGCATCATATACAAACATAAATATAAACATTTAGTTTGGTCATAAGCAGACATGCATGCAAACTAATACAGATTTAAAGAAAATGATTTCTGACTTTGATTTACTTGTTAGTATAATTTTGTTTTGTTTTAAACATACATTTGATGTAATATTTACGTAATTTACGTGAAAACTTGCAAAGACATTATATATTTTGACATTATTTTGTGTGCAGAATTGAAGAAATGGTGTGTTACGGTATGTGATGGACGAATAGGCAGTGCCTGTAGGGGGCGTGGCCTCAGTAAGTGTGTTGTGTGCATGTGATTGGTGAAAGTGCAGGTAGAAATTCAACTACAGTTGCATTAAATCTGATTGTTGTAACCAAAATTATCCTGCGTGATATTTTTTCAACTATATTAATTTCTCTGTTATAGTCTGCAATTTTGTACATTTCCAGTTTATTCCAATTAATTTCCATGGAAAGTTTCCAGTCTTGAAAATACCTGGAATATTCAAGAGAAACCCTCATCAAAAGTGCATGAATTGAGATACTTTATGGTTGCTGGCTCTGAACTTTGAACAGCTGAATGTTCAGACGTCTAACAGAGAGGAAAACTCAGACCCCCAGAGCAGAACAGTACAGCTTCAGTACAGCCTCGCTTAATTATGTGGCTGGAGATTTTTCATCTGCATCCAGGCGAAGAAAGGCAATTAAATGGAAAAGGGAAGATAACCCAATCCAGTCATAGGAGAACTGAAAACACTTAATATGGTTTGAGCTCTCTTTTGTGGATCAGGGATTTAAGAGTGTGATATATTTTACATTCCGTAGAGAGAAAAAAAAAGGAGCTTGGAGTAAAATTTTCATTTGTGCGATCTTGTGGATCTCAGCGTGCTCTCCTGGAGCCTTGATATCTCACAGCTTTAAAATGATCAAGAGCAGGATGTATAATCAAAGCAGATAATCATTGGCTTTTTTATCAAGAGGTTTTTAAATATGTTTGTCACATCTGAGGCTCGACCTGATTTTATACAAAATGCAGAAGAATGTTGATGAGTGAGCAGAAAGAATTGTGTTATTGTATTGATTGTGATTGTGGTGCATTTTAATGAACCCTGTTCAAATTTGCTGCGATTGTTCTGAATACAGAAACCCAGTTGAAATGAAACTTTAAAACCTCATTGCTCATTACGTATCTTTCAGCTACAGGTTTGGGGAATATCGGGTTCCTAAGTTGGAATCCCTGAACCTGACCTAGCAGTGTTAACCTTTCTGTGTTGGTTTATGGGCATGAGGTGGTATCAAAGTTTTATTTACAAAAAAGTATTTTATTAATCTACGTTTCCACACTATAACCGTCAAAATGATCCCCTTTCACAGCAATACAGAGCCCCAGCATTGTTCTGAAATGTGTTCTGGAAGTCTTCTTTTCGAAGCACCTTCTGCGATTTGTGCTGGATCTCGACAAAACAGAGATCTTTGAGCTGCATTATCTTCGGAAAATGGGCGAAATCTGCAAGAGCCAAATATGGTGAGTAGGGAGGGTGTGGAAGTGAGATCATGTGGCTTGTTCTCCGATGATCATCATGCACAAGTTGCCAAAAGGATTAGACTTTTTGGGGGTTGAGCTTGTCGAAGGTCTTCCTGATCTCTCGTTGTCTACCATTGAAGTTCTTCCGCTCTCGAACGACTCATTGCAGCATCGCCATATGTCTCTGTGGCAGATTTGCTCAGTTTCACGCAGAATTTCACGTTCGCTTCATGTTCTAACTCGCTGCCCGTGATGAAATCGCAGACGTGGTAATACAGCACCAGTTACACCATGTTCATGTCCACCTCGTAGATGTTTCTTTTACAATTAAATACTAATTGAGTCATTAAAATACTATGAAACACAAGCTTTTCACCCCATTAAACCAATATTGTAAAGAACAAAGCTCTGGCCTCCTTCAATGCATGTATTTTGATCCCCTGCTCCATGTTCTTCGTGAAGTTCCTTATCAAATCTGTGTATTTTGTTGCATGCATTTACATTTATACCATCCATAAATACATTTTGTGCAAAATATCCCAAATGTGTGTGTGTGTGTGTGTGTGTGTGTGTGTGTGTGTGTGTGTGTGTGTGTGTGTGTGTGTGTGTGTGTGTGTGTGTGTGTGTGTGTAGAAGTAGGTACTGTAGAAATGTATAGACACTTAGAGACCCTTAGAGACCCTCCAGTCTCTCACTGTTGGTTCTCAGGATCCAGTAGAGCTTTCCTGCTCTAAGCACTGAGAACAGTCTCTATCAGGAGTGGTGAATATCTTTGATATTTCTCCTGGCCCTGGTCCTGCATGGCTGGCTGTTGATGTCTGTGATGCAGGAGAAAAGAGATCTTTATGACCTTCTCCGCCCTCCACCAAATCAGACGGTGATGTTCCCTGTGTGCTGACTCTCTATAGCTGCAGTGTTGAAAGCCCTCGGGACTCTGTGGGAGACCATGAACCAGGTCAGGCATGATGGGTAAGAGAGCAGCCAGCATGTCATGGTCACAGAATAGAAATGGCTCCACAACTCCTTCTTTGGTTTTCTGAATTGAAGGAATATTTCCACAGAAGCTGTGGCAGTTTCTGTGTTTTATTATAATTGCATAACGACCTCAGGGCAATAGAAAGTGGAGTTGTGTACTGATATTTATATTTAATAACAGTGAGGCCATGAAATGAGCACTTTTACTTTCAGGTCAACAACCTTTGCCAGGTTTAATACTGTAGGTGCTTCGCTGTGCATAAATCTCTGGAGATTATTATTAATCATTTTTAGGATATCCGTCAGCAAGAATCAAAGTGGACAAAACTGTTATTTTTACATTAACAGCATTTTCTCATACAATTTACCAAACACCAATCACTCATTTATTAAAGATCATACTTTTTATACTTTTATAGCTACATTTACTTTTTTAAAACATTTTTATAGAATCTGGAAACATTTGTTTCATTATTGATTTTAAATCTGACTGTTGCAAAGCACTGACACTGGAGACTCCTTTCCTAAATGTTTAATAAAAACCTCCTACTTACAGCTTAATAAAAATAGTAATTAAAAGTTTTTAGGTAAAGGTTTTTAGTTTAGGTAAAGCGCCCAAAGCAAACATCCCTGTAAATACGTGGTTACTATTGAAACAATTAGAATAAAAGATGTAGTAAAATAAACCTGTGATTGGCAGTTGGATCTTTCTGGCCAATCAGAATCCAGAATGCAGTAGCACTGTGGTATAAAGAAACACTTTTTGAAATATGGAGGTTAATACTTTGTTTATTCTTCATTTTATAGTATACATACATAAAATAGGCAGCGTTGTGAAGGAAAAAGCAAAGGTAGGCCTTGATTTGAGTGAGTATGATTTTAATTCACGACAGGAAAGGCGAATAACCATCCAGCATGAAGCATCTCTACTTATAATAAAACTGCTGGAGTTAACACCTGGTGCTGTTTTTATTTATTTATTATTATTTTTCATTTGCACGTTTTCTTCATTTCTTTTTTAAATTATCTCAAACCATTTGCCACAATATTGAGCCAATATTCACCTCCACATTCAAAAACGCTCATTAGTATTCACAATCCACTATTCACACCTGAATTTCCAGCCAATCACAATCCACTATTCACACCTGAATTTCCAGCCAATCACAATCCACTATTCACACCTGAATTTCCAGCCAATCACAATCAACTATTCACACCTGAATTTCCAGCCAATCACAATCCACTGATCACACCTTAATTTCCAGCCAATCACAATCCACTATTCACAATTGAATTTCCAGCCAATCACAATCCACTATTCACACCTGAATTTCCAGCCAATCACAATCCACTATTCACACCTAAATTTCCAGCCAATCCCAATCCACTGATCACACCTGAATTTCCAGCCAATCACAATCCACTATTCACACCTGAATTTCCAGCCAATCACAATCCACTATTCACACCTGAATTTCCAGCCAATCACAATCCACTATTCACACCTGAATTTCCAGCCAATCACAATCCACTATTCACACCTGAATTTCCAGCCAATCACAATCCACTGATCACACCTGAATTTCCAGCCAATCACAATCCACTATTCAAACCTGAATTTCCAGCCAATCACAATCCACTGATCACACCTTAATTTCCAGCCAATCACAATCCACTATTCACAATTGAATTTCCAGCCAATCACAATCCACTATTCACACCTGAATTTCCAGCCAATCACAATCCACTATTCACACCTGAATTTCCAGCCAATCACAATCCACTGATCACACCTGAATTTCCAGCCAATCACAATCCACTATTCACACCTGAATTTCCAGCCAATCACAATCCACTATTCAAACCTGAATTTCCAGCCAATAACAATCCACTATTCACACCTGAATTTCCAGCCAATCACAATCCACTATTCACACCTGAATTTCCAGCCAATCACAATCCACTGATCACACCTGAATTTCCAGCCAATCACAATCCACTATTCACACCTGAATTTCCAGCCAATCACAATCCACTATTCACACCTGAATTTCCAGCCAATCACATTCCACTATTCACACCTGAATTTCCAGTCAATCACAATCCACTATTCACACCTGAATTTCCAGTCAATCACAATCCACTATTCACACCTGAACTTCCAGCCAATCACAATCCACTATTCACACCTGAACTTCCAGCCAATCAAATCCACTATTCACACTGACTCTGGCAACAGTAATAATAGTTGCAAAAGAGAAATTATAGCAGAACAAGCACAATGAAGATAAAGTAAAAGTTTGACTAAAGTGTGTGTAAGTATACGATGGATGGGGCAATAAAAAGATCGATTTTTAATAAGAAAACTGAAATGACTCAGAACAAAATCTAAAACAAACAAAAAAATTGTCATTGTGCAATAATACACTTTTGTCCTGAGATCAAATTGCGTGACTTCAAAGCACACACCGTGTAACCTGGTTCTCTCAGAACATCCTGATAATATTACATAACCATTTATCTTCTTTCATTTCATTTCAACTTTTTATTAAATCAGTCGCGATCGAGCGAGATGGATCGAGGCTTCGTGCTCTCGTTGTGCCGTGTGCTGCCACTAGAGCACTATGTTTAGCTCTTTAGCTTTTGTTTTATTAATAAATCCTCATTAATTAAAGAGCATTGTCATGCTAAGTGCTCATTATGGAATTGTTATTGGTAAGAGCCTGCATTGTGTTTCCAGGCTCGAATGCTTCATCTCCGAGGAAATCAGCTGCAGGTCGGTCTGAGCGCGTGTGTCCTGTCTGGTTAGGAGCATGAGATCCATTTGCATGATAATTTTCGGTTAATTGATTTAGAGGAAAATTGCATATCTCCGTAAACACGAGGTGAGAGTTGCACAAATTAGCTCGCTGGTTTGAAACAGGGACTGGACGTGTTACTGCATGGGGAGGGGGGAGGGGGGGTGCAGGTGAACTAACCTTCATAAGAGAATAAAACATAATTCTTCTGTAATATTTAAAGAGATTATTTTATGGAGACATATCAACTGTACATTACTTATTCAGTTTTATTTTATACTGATATCATGCACATTGATTATTTATAGTTCAAAGGTAACCACAGACATAAAACATGGGGTGGAGTGTAAATAAACCACAGATGCACCTTCAGGAACTTGAGCTGCATCAACAAGGCTTTGGGAGCATTTACGCATTCTGTCACAAGGTTTGGAAGATTTCTTTCCCTTGCTATGCTGGCTAGCTATCTCACTCTGGGTGCTGCATCATCTCTAAAAATCCCAGCCCTGGCTTATGCCTCAGCAGGTCAAGCCACAGGCTGTCTGCACATCATGGCTGTGGCCTGACCCGCTATGGGAGCTAGATGTGGGAGACACGTCGGGTGGTCAGGAAGCTAATCTTATTACTCAGGGCATCTAAAGAGACAGCTAGGGCTATTGGCTAGTCCATAGTAACTAAGGCACCTTGTATCTCCCACATTGCTCTCATGGGGCTGCTCGGCGGACACAGCCCCAGCCACAACCCTGCACCTCTGGCATTTTGACGTGCAAAATGTAGAGCATCGTGACTCACACTCCCCCTGCTAGGTATCCCATGCTGTGCTCAAATCCGAAACCCTGTAAGCTGACGGGTCTGAAAAGAGTCACCATCAATAGAAGAACTTCGGCCAAAAAGTCCTGATACAAGACCACCTGGGGGACTCCCCCGGGAATAGTGCTGTGCACCTCAGTATACGGTGCCTGTTCTGCCTCTGCCACTTTCAGTGCTTCAGGGCATGGCCTGCTCCAGCTAACACCCTTCTTGGTTCCGCCCTGTTCCTGGTGCCCCTAGAGCAGCACCAGGGCGCTAGATATACCAGGGGTCAGTCTCAAAAAACTGATTTCCTTAAGAGACAATTTAGCAGCCTGGAAGTTCTGCCAGACATGTCTCGGCTGGTCCTGCACACTGTAGACAGAGGCTAGTCAATTCAACTCGGGTCTCATCCTCCCCGGCTCAACAAGGTGTGCCCCAACCATTGAAGCATTTTCTACCAGACCACAATGGCTACCATTTGTTCGTCGATACGGACAACACCTCTGTGGTTTTCTATATCAACCACCAGGGGGGGGTTTGTGATCTCGCCTCCTGTACAAGCTGGCACGTCAGATCCTCTTGTGGGCCCAGAGGAATCTGCTCTCCTTGAGGGCAGTGTAAATCCCAGGCCATTTATACGAGCCATCTCGAGTCAATTGCTGAGGCCCAAGGAATGGGGACGCCAACCTGAGGTGGTAGAGGGAACATCTCTAGGTTAAATATGTTACTTCCTTCCGTTTACAGAAACTTTTATAGCTTCCTGGTCTACGCTTGAGGAATGCTTCCAAGTTGTCCATGCTCAGAATCATGTGTGTAATCTGTTTAACAGAGAGGCGCGACGTCACCCTGCCAGTGACTCTCTGTTGGACAGATTACACACGTGATTCAGAGCATGGACAATTCGAAAGCGTTCCCAAAGCGTTGTTGACGCAGCGTCTCGTTCAACCAGGAACCAGGCTCATGGAACCAGGGTTTCATACATAACCTAGAGATGTTTTTCTTGAGTCCAAGACATGTTTTGAGAAGGAAGTTTAGCATCATTGTCTGACAGTTAGATGTAAAAACACACATATATAATGCTGAAGTATATGATTTTAGAAATGCGTTTGACAATATTAAATACAAAAATTAACATAAAATTGATTGGTTATTTCACATTACTCAGGCATAACATTATGCCATGGACCACACGCTCCCCACATGCATCAATGAGCCTCAGCCACCAATGACCTATCTATCGTTTTTCTCAAACAGCTTCTCCTAAGGATTCCATACTGCATTTAAACACAGCCATAACCTCCTAATAAATATCCTTGCAGGTCCGAGCCACCATTATCATCTAAATTTGATATTTATATCCGTCACATTGTGATGATCCTGCATGGTCATTTCCAATCCAACACAATGATAAAGCAAAAAAAAAGCCAATAGAAGCTTCATCTGAATCTGGTTGTGTTTAAAATAGTAAATTTTCCATCTTGACTACAACCGGTCCCTGTGTGTTCTAGCTTGAACTTGGGAGGTCAGTGAAGCTCCCACTGCTGTCATATTAGTTTATTAAAATCTCCCATCACTCCGGCGAAGTTCATTCCACAGTCCCGGAGCAAAAAGCAGCCTCGTTCAGCTGCCTCGCTGTGTAAATGAGTTGCCCTTGGCAGCTAGCAAAACAGTCAGAGCTAATAATTCACCTGCGTGACACGTCTGCGTTTTTAAACGATAGGATGTGGAAGTATTACAAGCAAAGACGATACATGATGCAAGAGCATCTATTGCACTTCCCTACAGGTTCAACCTTCTCTAACAACCATAAAAATATATAAAGTACATTGTATTTGGGAGAAACAAAATGTCAATAACATTAAAAATAAATTAGCTGCATTTTTAAATTCACTTTGAATAATAGTTTTGGGTCAAAAAATATTTACTCTCATTATCTTATTTTATTTTCAAGTTTTTTTTTTCCATGTCATGAGAATAAACACTAATTATTTATAGTCCCATATATAGTTTATTTACAGTTCTTTCTTTCTTTCTTTCTTTCTTTCTTTCTTTCTTTCTTTCTTTCTTTCTTTCTTTCTTTCTTTCTTTCTTTCTTTTTTTCTTTCTTTCTTTCTTTCTTTCTTTCTTTCTTTCTTACTTTCTGTCTTATTTCTTTCTTTCCTTCCTTCCTTCCTTCCTTCCTTCCTTCCTTCCTTCCTTCCACTTTGCAGAGTAAAGATCTCAAACTGCATCCCTGATGTGATACAATGCCTGATTTGACTGTGATGTACTCGATTATAAATTAGCATGATTTTATTGTATTTTTCACAAAGAGAAAAAAAAAAAATCCACTCGTACATTTCAGCTATAATTAACAACTCATAAATTTTTATAAGCTTCTTGTGCATGAATCACGTGCATGTGTCACGTCTCTTATGCAAATTATGATTTAGTCTTATATACAACAAAATCTATTTAGTAACATCAGTCACATTGGGGCGAGTCGTAAAAGCGATACACGTCCGTCTTTATGGATTAATAAAAACAAAATGCAAGGGACAGCAATGAGCACTGATGCACACGAGGGTGTAGGACAGATGCCAAACAATTAAATACCAATAAACTATTCTTTAAGAGTTAATATGGTGACATGGGAACGTTTTTGGTAAGAAGAAATGTGATCATGTAGCTGCAGAAAGTTCCTTAAGTTCTTAAGTCCGTCCTCCATTCACAAACCGGCGCTTTACCACACTGCTGCTGCAACACCAGCAGGAATATGAAGTGGCATCAAAAAGTTTCAGAACTGGACTAGAAAAAATAAATAAATAAATAAATAAATAAATAAATAAATAAATAAATAACAATAATAATAACAACAATAATAATAATAATAATAATAATAATAATAATAATAATAATAATAATAATAATGAAAATATTATATTATATTATTAAATTAAATTGTATATTATATTATATTATATTATATTATATTATATTATATTATATTATATTATATTATATTATTTCAGTATATAAGTGTGTAGTGCATGTTTTTGTTCATATGATAAATGTAAAGACAACCTTTTTTATATTCTTTTTATTGTAGGCATCACAATGCAAACTTAATAATATGAACCTTATTTTCAAACACTGTTTTCATTATTCATTAAATTTATTAAAAGTATTAATAATATACAAATCTAAGTACTTTATACTTTGAACATTATTATCTTCAAAGTAGTCCCCATGCACAGCAATGCATCTCTTACCGAGTTCATGCAACTTCTGGAACGTGTCCTGGAAGTCTTCTTTTCGACACACCTTCTCAATTTGGTGTCGAAACGGAGACCTTTGAGCTTAATCTTCATCTTTGGAAAGAGGGTGAAGTCCGCAGGAACCAAATTTGGTGAGTGAGGTGGGTGTGAAAATGAGATTGTTCTCCGACTATCATCATGCAGAAGTTGCTGAAAGGGGTTGAGCTCGTCGAAGGTCTTCCTGATTTCTCGTCATCTTCCAGCGATGTTCTTCCACTCTTAAAGCGCACCTGCCGCTCAAAACACCTCAAACGATTTACTGCAGCGTCACCTTACGTCAAACGTCTCTGTGGCAGATTTGCGTAGTTTCACGTTGCCTGTAATGAAATCGCAGGCGTGGTAATGCATGTGGTCAGTAGCACCAGTTAACGTTAGTCTGCAAACTTTTTGATACCACCTCGTATCTTATTTTTTTATGTTGTCTTCAGAATATATTTAACTCATGAAATATTCTTACAAAACCGCGCTTTCACTCCTATTATGATAAACATTTTAATGGAACTAAGCAGTGACCACGAAATGTAGAAAATTGTAGGTTGGTTTTCTAATTTTGTACAATAGGGGAAAAGCTCCAGCATGAAGCTCTCAGCCAGAGGAGGAGGATCTCTGATGTATAGCTGCTCTAACGTGGGTGACAACAGGAAGTAAATTGTTTTGCCATCATTTTAAAACATTAAACGTTGCCTTCATAGTCATGACTCATTATTCTAGAAAGAATCATAAAATGAATAAAACACTTCCACTATTAAATTCCAGTGCCTTTGTTTTTCTCAAACCTACAGTGGGTTCATCAGGTTCATGTCTACACTGTCTGCATGGTGCATTCCACTCTGGAGGTATTAAATATCTTCTTTAAATCCCAAACCATCCTAAACTTCACCGAGTTGACAGAAAGTCACAGCGAGTCAAACTGGCGGTTTTCTAAATCTTCTCAACAGTGTACAGGCCCATCCTGAGACTCCCTCAACTCATTTATTAAACATATCTCCGGTTTAGATGTTTAACCCGAGCTCTGGGTAATGCTTTTGGAATGATTTGACAGTCCAACCCTGCATGCTGTTCTGTTCTGAGTGTACTCTATGAGTGTGTATTTTTATTTAGCTGTTCTGGGAACATTAACCCAGGACAGATATCCCACCCATACTGACCGCAAAACCAGAAGTACTGTAGGAGCTCCATTAATTAGCGATGGAGGAGAGATAACGGGATCGCTGCAGCTGTGGGAGAGATGTGTTCATAAATCAATGCGACTGCATTTCCGAAGGCTGCAGGATATTTGATGAGGTGCAGGTGATAAAACATGGTGATGAGAAAGACTTTGATCTCTAAGCCAAGTCAGCGAAACTGGAGCACAAACAAACCTCTTGGGCCGATTTCAGAAAAACACACACACACACACGCACACACACACACACACACACACACACACACACACACACACACACACACACACACACACACACACACACACACAATCTGCTGCTGCTCAGAAAAATGAAACCCTCTAGAATAAGCTGTAATGGTGGTACTTGTGAGACTGATTGTGGTGAAATCTGTGACCTTTTGCTTTAATCCACGTTTATGTGTCAGGTTTTACACCATTCCTGCTTCACCTCGGGGTCGTTTTTTCACCTGCACACTGTGCACTAACATCCTGTAACACCTCAAACCTCCACCTGGATTCTCACCTTACCAACACCTCTACAGCTGTGTGGACTAAATTGGTTCCTGGAGACTCCTGAGTTATCAGTGGTGTTTCTTTTTTACATTTACAATTTACACTTGTGGCTTTTAGAATTGTGATGTTATTATCCAGAAACTGTACAGTGCACTCAGAGTTCACATTCATCCCAAAGGTGGAGCTCTATAGCAGGAAATCCTTCATTCCAATCCATGGAAAACAGATCTTCATGGAAGATCTTCATTGTCATGCTGGATCAGGTTTGGGTCTCCTAGTTCAAGTGAAGTGAAAATGTCATGCTCCTGCATCCAGAGACGTCCTACACAACTGTGTCTCTCAAACTTTGTTCTAAGAGTTTGGAGAAGAACAAAATATGGCCGGAAATTTAGGTTGTACAAATACTTTTGGTGAAAGAGTGAATATTAATTCTTTTAGCTCTTAGAGATTGTTGATATTCTTTGAGAGCTTCATGAAGATAGAGGAGGAGATTTTTTGCTTTGAGAGATTCATCATCAAACCATAGTTTGGTTTTTGTTTTGCTTTGTCAGTCTCTCTATCCCTCTTTCTTTCTCTCCATATCCATCCCTCTCTCTTTCTCTCCATCTCTATGCCTCCTCTTTCTCTATATCTCCATCCCTCTCTCTTTCTCTCCATCTCTATGCCTCCTCTTTCTCTATATCTCTATCCCTCTCTCTTTCTCTCCATCTCCATCCCTCTCTCTCTCTCTCTCTCTCTCTCTCTCTCTCTCTCACTCTCTCTCTCTCTCTCTCTCTCTCTCTCTCTCTCTTTTTTACTCTCTCTCTCTCTTAGACAGAAATAGACCACGTGATAAGATCAGACACACGTGACAGTCTGAATGCTCGGCTTGTAAAGCGGCTCTTTGTGATGAAGGAGGCAATTATTCAAAGTGGATCCTTTAATGGTTATAAAAACTTGTTTTGTAGCGATGAAAGAGGTCCTTTAGGGCTACTGATTTGATCGCTGAGGATCATTTACACCATGTATTGTAACGATGCAACATCACAAACCCCAGAAGGTCTGATGTGTGAGGAATCAGGGTTACGCTGGTGATGGTCCTCACTCGCTTCTCCTTTAATTTAAATACTCCTTAAAGGAAAACTTCACCACAGTAACTGTTAAATGTTTTATATTTTGTTACCGACACAAATTATTAAAAAAAATCAGCAATACCTTTATTTAAAATATGTATTTATTTTATTTTTCATTAAACTCAGAGCATGAAATATTTATTATAAATAAAGAATATTTATGAATGGACGATTACACTGTGGTCGTCTTTTTCAGAAAATGAGGAAGTGAGAAAAGTAAGTCTAGTATTTACCGGGAAATAATTAATAATTTAAAAAAAAACATTACAACATTTAATGTCTATGGAAACACACACACACACACACACACACACACACACACACCACACAAAAACTAATAAATAAAACAAAACATTTTCTTTGAAATGAAAATTACATAAACATATTTTCTTTTACTATATTTATTTATTTAATTATTTACCTATAATAGTTAATAAATAATATAATAAATACATAAATGTATATATAGAGAGAGAGATAAATAAATACTGTATAATAAGCATTATATTTTAATAATAATATTTATTTATTTATTCATTAATAATTTAAATAATCATTAAATAAATCAGATCCTATTGAATATAATATCTCCGCTCCTCTTGCGACACACTCTTGGTTTTGAGCAGCGTGTTTTGTGAGGAACGTCGTGTTTGTCCGGCTCATAAAAGACCTGATGGTGTAATACAGTGTTGAAGGCTAAAAGTTTTCTCTCTGATTGCATCACCCCTTCAGCAGAATGCAGAGCTCTGGGTAAATAATGCATCAAAGCAGGAAGAGCTGCTGGGCTCATGGCTCCATCGCTGAATCCAGATCTGAATCTCTGGTCCAGAAAGAGCTCTGGTCCTGCTGCTGATGTTCCTTTCGCCCACACATCAATCAGTTATTGAATGATTAAAGCTTCCTTGATGGTTCCAGGTGGAGTTACATGTAGTGGGATCTTCACCAAACCAGCAGAATGAACAAGCTGCCCACATGAAGCTTCATTTAATCTAAAGGGCAGAGATTATTAATGACCAGCATACGGATATCCGTTTTCATCACACGTATCTGAGATGTCGTTCAGACACAACTTACCACTGTACTGTTTTTATTTATATATATACTGTAAAATCCTTTTTATTTCAGGGATACACAATGAAAGAACAATTTTCCATTAAAAGCACATTGTCTGCTGTTACTCAAATCTCAGGACTATACTGTATTATCTGGGAAACATAAGGGGTTCCCCTTATGTTTCCCAGATAATACAGTTTTAATTCAATCTTTTTTCTAGATTGAATTAAAGGAGGCTAAACATCTTCTACATGCTTATAGATTCGAGAAAATGGGAGGCAGAGATCAGGCTAGAGGGATATCTGATTCACGAGCATGTGGTGTTTATTTATTTATTGATAAATATATTTCTGGATTCTCTGCTGCTCACTGGGTGGACATCACCCTGTATATACAATTATTATGCCTATTTCTAGTGTTTTCTACATTTGGAGGATTTGTACTAAATGGATTAAAGGAAATATTGCATACTTTACATTTCTTTTTTTCTTTTTTCTTTTTTTTTTTTGCAACTTTTACAAATTAAACCCATAAAATGAACATATGAACATGTTTGCTTTGACATTTATCAGGTACAACTGAGCAGGTGAGGGTTAAGGGCCTTGCTGAAGGACCCAGCAGTGGGAATTTAGAGATGCTGGGATTTAAACTCATGATCTTCCAATCCAAGGATCAATACAAAACAATTCCTGTTCTTACTCATGATAAATCCACAATTAACACTCGTTCCTTCACCAGGATCTTCTCCTGATCTAAATGAAGGTATGAAACTCGCCATCTTGAAATGAAAGTGAAAAGTTGTGATAAAGTGTTTGATTGAATCAAAATTAAGGAAATATAGAAACAAGAAGATTCTGCTTGTCTCCAGGCTCTGTAGTGATGTTATGCAGTGTTGAGTTCCATCCAGGTGTTCTTCAACCCACTGATTAGTAGAGCAGGAGATGGTGCAGTTTTATGGCCTCTATTTTTGTTGATGCAAAATAATTCATTTGGTTTTCAGTTTGATTTTGTTTCTGCTGAATGGAAACAGTTTGTTTCGATTCAGTTTGTTTTGTTTCTGGCAGCATTTTTAGTTTGGAGGTTGGGATTTTATGTGCATTGGTGTTTTTATTAATACCTGGAAAAAAGTTTTTTTTGTGCTATTTGTCTGATGTTTATTTTGTGTATTTTGTGTTAGATTTGTGTTCAACAGATCACTTGAGGTTTGGTTTATTGCTTTGGCTTGGAACAAACCTAAAGCTATAAAGCACCAGTAATGTTTGCTGTTTATATGCAAGACGACACACAGCCGTAACACTGATGAGCCGAATTTACTGCTAATGATGAACAGACTTCTGATAGAAAGAAAAAAATATCAATATAGTGTCTATTACATTAAAGATACCATTAAAAGCCCCAATTTTACTTAAATGCCTATTTGTATTAATTAATTATGTATATAATATAAATTTAAATGTTTTATTTTTATAAATGTGAGATTAATTCTTAATTTACATCTTTGTAATTTATATAAATCATCTTTTTATAAACTGTACACCTCCACATTAAAGCTCTATATGAACTGGATATTGTTTAATCTGTATTTAATCCCAGACACCGTGGAGGTAGGAACCAATTTCCAAAAGCGAAAACACCAGCCAGAGTTGTAATTGTGGTTCTGGGTGAAATCTGTGAAGCGTTTATTATTAATACATTCCATATTCCCCAAAGAAAATCCTCAAAGCATTCAGGGTTCAGTGTAGAAAAAAATCTTTACTTAATTTAATCTTCTCCAATTGGAGAGGCTTAGTGCTGTAATTCCCGTATTTACTACAGTCAGAGGACAGAGTCCAGCACATCAAATATAAATAAATAATATTATAAACTAAAGTCGTTCTAATGTACGTCACCAAATGAATTGCATTTTACTTTCTGTTCATTTGTGTTAAAATAAATGATTCAGTGTAATTTCAAATGAGAAGAAATATTTAATTAAAATAATCAAGATTAATATTTACTTATATATTTATATTTATATTTGAAGCTGTTTGGCTTCATTTCAGAGCAACTTACAAAAGTGCTGTAACGTCTCCATCATTAAATACATTCTGATTCTGTTTATTTCGACACTCAATTAAAAATATTTATACCATGCATGTAGCTTTAATTTAAAATTAAAGAAAATGTTTTTTTTAAATGACATTTAGAGAAAAGTTTTTTTATGAGTGATTGTTGTTATAAAAACTATTTTTTTTTACTAATTTCTTCTGAATTACACTGTTAAATTTACTCATGTAATAACAAACAAATAAATAAATGAATAATGAGTGACAAATACAATAAAAAGAATTAGATAAATAGAAAAACACAAAAAATGCATGAATTGTTTGAAAATGGATCATTAACCAGCTAGTTAATGTCAAAGGAATAAATTTACAGACAGACAGACAGACAGACAGACAGACAGACAGACAGATAGATAGATAGATAGATAGATAGATAGATAGATAGATAGATAGATAGATAGATAGATAGATAGATAGATAGATAGATAGATAGCTACCGTAATTTCCGGACTATAAAGCGCACCCATATATAAGCCGCACCCACTGAATTTGACAAAGATTTTTATTTTGAACATAAATAAGCCGCACCTGTCTATAAGCCTGTCTACACTAATGTACTTTACACAGGCTTTAACGAAAGACACGTTACACACGGTGTAACGGGTGAAATATGTTGTGGCTCCTTTAAGAGCAGAGCGGTATTTTGGGAATAGGCTGCTGCTGCATTTTTCCGGTATTACTGCGTGTGTGCAAGACTGAGGATTAAGTCCTTATTATTTTCTGATGCTCATTTCTAAGTTTCTTTGACTAACCCGTAACGCTGTTGCCAAGAAAAATAAAAAAGCACGAGTTTTGGAAACCTGTCTGTGCTTATATGATTTCTGTTGTAACTGGAGTTAGCGAGCTCTCCCTTCACCCAGACTCAACGCGTTACAACGGCTTGTATCTAAACAGTAGCCGACCAAGTAAGTCATTGTTCACTGTCTTCCTCCTTCCTTTCACAACTATTTCTCTCAGGAGTTTATCTTTTGGCATCGTCGTGTGTTTGAAAAAAAAGTTTTTTCTCCCGATGGCGTGCAGCTCAGAACACAGGTGAGGTGCGTTTTTTCGTTTCCGTTCAGAAATTTCATTGGTCTAATGTAATGGGGTTCAGTTTTTTGGCTTGAAGTTTGTGAAACCGGGAAAAACCCAGAAAAATCCATAAATTAGCCGCTTCGTTGCGGCTTATAGTCCGAAAAATACAATAGATAGATAGATAGATAGATAGATAGATAGATAGATAGATAGATAGATAGATAGATAGATAGAACAAATAAAAAATGTGCCAAATGGAAATGATCTTAATATTTGTCTCTAGTGGGCGTGGCCTGTCTACCTTTAAATGTGTTGCGTAAATTCAATAGTAATTTCTTTGTTTATTAAGATACCTTTTATGCATTTAGAGTTACATTTCATGCTGAGTAACATCTGTGGATCGAGAGAATTCCTGCTCTGTCTTAAGTTGGAGCAGCTTCACCGTATGCTCTGAGTAAAATGAGACTCCATTCTGCTCCTGACATTGAACCAAATTGAATTCTGTCACTGACTAACTTGCAGAAATGTACATGTCAGGTGTGTAATGGATTTAATTCAATGCCATTATACCAGAAAAGAAAAATGTTCCAGCGCTCAGAGTTCGGATTTTTTTTCCCTCCACATTTTCAGTGTTTTAAAGCAAAAAGATCTGTAAGTTTAACATCCCACATGTAAACAGCAGCTTTCTAATAAAACCTGTGCCTTTATAACAGACTCGAATTAAAACCTTCTCACTTTTTCTACTGCAACATGAAAGTAGGAAGAAAAGAGAAGAATAAAAACCCTTAATGTGACGCAGTGACAGTAAAATAATCATCAGTGCGGTGGTGTGGTGTGTTTCAGCTCAACCTCATGTGCTTTACTTTATTATCAAGAAGCAAACATCAATTTATACTGTTCATCTTCATCAGTTCATCCTTCTACAGTCAAGAAGCTTCACTTCATTTCAACTAAATCAATCTGAACCAGTGCAGTGACATAACACAACATTTCTCCACAACACTGGTGCTACACACACTACACAGAGCTACACACACAACACAGAGCTACACACACAACACAGAGCTACACACACAACACAGAGCTACACACACTACACAGAGCTACACACACAACACAGAGCTACACACACAACACAGAGCTACATACACAACACAGAGCTACATCACACAACACAGAGCTACACACACTACACAGAGCTACACACACAACACAGAGCTACACACACAACACAGAGCTACACACACAACACATTGCTACACACACAACACAGAGCTACATCACACAACACAGAGCTACACACACAACACAGAGCTACACACACTACACAGAGCTACACACACAATACAGAGCTACACACACAACACAGAGCTACACACACAACTCAGAGTTACATCACACAACACAGAGCTACATACACAACACAGAGCTACACACACAACACAGAGTTACATCACACAACACAGAGCTACATACACAACACAGAGCTACACACACAACACAGAGCTACACACACACCACAGAGCTGCACACACAACACAGAGCTACATCACACACCACAGAGCTACATACACAACACAGAGCTCCATCACACAACACAGAGCTACATACACAACACAGAGCTACACACACACCACAGAGCTGCACACACAACACAGAGCTACATCACACACCACAGAGCTACATACACAACACAGAGCTACATACACAACACTGAGCTACATCACACAACACAGAGCTACATCACACAACACAGAGCTACATACACAACACAGAGCTACACACACACCACAGAGCTACACACACACCACAGAGCTACATACACAACACTGAGCTACATCACACAACACAGAGCTACATACACAACACAGAGATACACACACACCACAGAGCTACATACACAACACAGAGCTACATACACAACACTGAGCTACATCACACAACACAGAGCTACATACACAACACAGAGCTACACACACACCACAGAGCTACATACACAACACAGAGCTACATACACAACACTGAGCTACATACACAACACTGAGCTACATCACACAACACAGAGCTACATACACAACACAGAGCTACACACACACCACAGAGCTACATACACACCACAGAGCTACATACACAACACAGAGCTACCAACACAACACTGAGCTACATCACACAACACAGAGCTACATACACAACACAGAGGTGCACACAGAAAACCTCATCAGAGTCACTCACAACTAACTCATATATGCTGAACATCTCAGCAGTTACAGTGTAAGGGCCCAACCATAGCAGCTTGTTGTTTTTGGGATTGGAACTCATAACCAACTGATCCAACATCTTCAAAATTGAGCTGATAAATCTGAGAACTGTTTTATACGTTTCTTCTTGCTGAACCTGAGGGTTAAATGCAGCGTGGAAACTCCACACATCTGAATGATGGATGGAGGAAGTGACGGCTACAGCAGCATTCTGGAAACGAGTCTGAACAGATTTCTTCTGCGACGCTCCGCCCGACTGATCCGACTCGACGCTAACTGACTGGGATCTGGTACCATCAGAATGCGCAACCCAGAGCTCTGATGGAGTTCAGGAGTTTACTCCTGAAGCGTCGCTTCTATTTCCATTGTATTTACAGCAGATATAAGTGCAGGAGAAAATCCCTTCCGAAGCGGCCGATGTTTAGATTGTTAAAATAATTAAATAATCTCGCACCTCTTTACTTCATACAGAGACGTAGCAGAGCGTTAATGGTCCATTTAAGCCAAATGAAATCAAATAAAAGACTTTTTGTTCCCAGAGTGCTCTTGTGCAGTTGAGTGTAAAATCGTCTTCATCGCTGTGAATTTTTTGCAGAAAAGCAATGAAGGTAAAACGTAACTGCTTTTTTTACCGTCTGCCTCGCTGTTTATATTCAGCACACAGCTCAAGAAGACTACAAAAGATATCGAAGTCCTTCATGTGAAACCTGATTCAGGTTGTATTTAATGCATTTCTTGAGGAAATTTGCGATATTGCTTTATTATTTGAATACACTGTATAGCCAAATTTTTTTAGACCCCTGACCATGAGATTTCTGAACATCCCATTCCTTATTTAGTCTCCATTTGCCGTTATCACAAGCTCCGAATCTTCTGGAAAGATGTTCCACTAGACATTGTGGAGGTTGTCAAGGGTGTTAGTAGATCTATAACAGGAGATCTTCCAGTCCAACCAATGGAAAGCAGATCTTCATAGAGCTGGCTTTGTGCACGGGAGCATTGTCATGCTGGAGCAGGATTGGGTCTTCTAGTTCAAGTAAAGGGAGAATTCCATGCTCCTGCATTCAAAAATAACTGTGTGCTTCCAAAAGTTTGTAGAAGAAACACGTGTCTGATAAAGTCAGGTGTCCTGATACTTTTGTTCATATAATAGAGTATGTGTATATATATATATATATATATATATATATAGGTGATGGTAGATGTTCTGTACACCTTTTTAGTTAATTCTTTGTTCATATCTCTTTAAATAAGCATCTGATGAAGGTCTGTTTTGAAGGTTTGACATCAAATATCTTCAATTCCAGATCATTTCCAGTTCTTATCTATAATTCCAAGCTTTCATGTTGCTCTTCAGCTGCTCCTGTATTTGCTTTGGATCTCCTGCTTACTGTGAAGGTTTTATTCCTGCCCTCTCTCTACCCTTCTTCACTGATTATGTGACTTTGCCTTCTTTAGCTGGTGTAATTAAGATTACGCCGCACCTCGTATTCTCTCCCACACGCCGACTCGCCGCGCAGATGAAAACGCAGGCTGCTATCATTTTCTGTCTGCTTTTGTCCTTGAGATTTGATCGAGTGAAGGTTCATGAAGACTCTTGTTTCCATGGCGATGCGAGTTTTAAAGTTAAGATGTCCAACTTGAGCAGATGAGGCCGGATTTGCGACGTTTCTGTAGATTGCTGGTTGACCTCATCTTTACTTAAATGCACTTCATTTGGTGAACTCATGAACTTCCTTCTTATTTGACTCTCAAGGTCCTGAAAGGTCAATAGGCTGCTGGAAGTAGGATTTCATATCAGTTTTTCTTCTGTATTTCACCCAGTGACTGATCCTGGACAGAGATCAGTGGGTCGTTTGGTTGTTGCTCATTAAACCCTCGTTAACTATGAAATCTAAATAAACCACATTTCAATTAATAAAAATTAACATTAAACTGCAATAAATATTAATTGAAGCTTTTTGGGCTGTGAGTATTTAGTGAGATGTCAATATCTGTGAAGTGAAAGTTCCTGGTATTCAGAGTAGAGTCACATCCCTGCTTTTCTTTCTGCTTTTTTTTTTATTAAATTATTATCAATTATTAATTAATCATTAATAATTTATTATTAATGATTTATTATTATTATTATTATTATTATTATTAGTGCATGCAAAGTAATTTGTGTTTGTTGTTTTAATTTATTGTGTGAGGGATAAACTGAAACGCACTCATCTTACAGCTCACTTTATCTTAAATAACTTTATCCATTAAAAATATATATTTTATGTACATTAAATACACCACATTTATGATTAATAAAAGTATTGAGACTCCTGACTTTTCCAGCCAAATGTGGTTCTTCCCCAAACTGTTACTACAAAGTTGGAGACACAATTGTACAGCACGTCTTTAGATGCTGTAGCATGAAATTTTCTCTTCACTTTACTAGGAGACCCAAAGCCTGGTCAAGCATGACGATGCCCCATGAAGATCTGCTTTCCGTGAGTTGGAAAATGTGTAAGATCTCCTTTTTTCAAAGCTCTAAACTCTATGAACACCTTTGGGATGAATATGAACGCTGACTGCACCCCAGGCCTCCTCACCTTCTCACCTACATCACTACTTTACTAACACCCTTGTGAATGAATGAATCTTCACAAAATCTAGTGGAACATCTTCCCAGAAGAGTGGAGCTCATTATAAGAGCAAATGGGAACTAAATGTGGAATGTGATGTTCAAAAAGAAGCACATAGTCATATGTGTAGAAATGTTTGTCCATTCATCAACACCGATACATGTACATTTCTTTCTTTCTTTCTTTCTTTCTTTCTTTCTTTCTTTCTTTCTTTCTTTCTCTTGAAGAGGTTTAGAATTTATGGAATTAACCGTATGTTACACTGAAAAAGAAAAGGCTGCGATCCCGTAACACACTGCAAACACACTGCAAACACACTGCAAACACCACATGGTTTTTTTTCCATAATGCTGCAGAACGAACGAAAGAGCAGAAGCAACAGATGGAATGCGCAGATCAGAAGCAGGAAAAAATAAACGAATTTGCAGATCTGCTCAGACACAGCAGACCGAGCTGTAAGCAGAGACGCTGTGTATTTCTTTCGTTCTGTGTACTGACTCTAAACGAAAGATGGTTAGGGGCGGTGCTAAAGTTCACAGCTTCTGTCTGATTGAAGGAAAATACGCTTTGTTAGAAATGAAGGATTGAAGATATTTGAAGGGGAAAAAAAACAGTTTTTACACACATTTGTAAATCATGTAAATGAGGCTGCAAGGTTTAAACACACACACTGGCAATCTGCATTCCTTATATGGGTTTCCTGTTGCCATGGTAGCTGATTATCCTCACCTGTTGCTTATTAGTGCAATTTATCATTGTTGCGTTTCCCAATGCTTTCATGTGTGTGTGTGTGTGTGTGTGTGTGTGTGTGTGTGTGTGTGTGTGTGTGTGTGTGTGTGTGTGTGTGTGTGTAAAAATTATTGCATGTGATGTATTTTTTGGTTGTTAATGAGGCTGCAGTCTGATTATTAGATTTTCAGATTTCCACTAATAAGCACAATTTGAGTGCAGACTTGCATCATGAATGCTGTTTACAAACAGCGGTATTCACCATGTATGTAAAGTGGTGGAGAAAAGAAAGAAAGAGAGGAAGAAAAATAAGTCGTAGTCATGTGCGCTGTCATTCGGAGTAACATCTGGAGAGAAAGAAGGAAAAAATTAAAACAACAACAGATAGAAATAACAGGAAGCGGATTAAAAAAAGTTTCTGTGTGATTAGAAAAAGTGTGTGTGTGTGTGTGTGTGTGTGTGTGTGTGTGTGTGTGTGTGTGTGTGTGTGTGTGTGGTTTCAAGATAAAAAAAAATAGAGCAGTGTTCATATGTAAAATAAGATAAGATATAAAAAAATAAGAAACAATGCTACAAAATAAATAAATAATCCATTAAACAATAAATAAATAAATAAATAAATAAATAAATAATAAATAAATAAATAAATAAATGGGATTTTAACCCACACCTTCATGTTAAAACCAGAATACGCAGGTATTCCAGACCTTTAATTTGGCAACTTAGACCACTCAGGATTTCTGACACTAATAGACAACTAATTAGAATATTTAATTAAATTATTAAAGAAACATAAATAAATTCAAAACAAACAAACAAATGAATAAATAAAGAATCTCTGATGATTAGAAGTCGAAGCCGGTGTTGGTAAAAGCCGAGCTTCAATCAGGAAATCATCGAGCTGCGAGCACAAAACAGCAATTAAAGTCATTAATGAAATCTGTGGAAGTTTATTTATTTATTTATTTATTTATTTAATTATTTAAAAACACCACTGATATAAAAGCCATAAAAATCCCATTGTCTGGTGTGAACTCTTACTCAGACATTTGCATATGATTTGTTTGATATTCTCATAAACAAAGAAAAAACTAAACACTGCAGCCATGTCAGAAAAATGTCAAATATTTCCATTGACGAGGTTTTGACAAAAAGATGAAGCTGGAGGTGGAGCTGGAGGTGGAGCTGGAGCTGGTGCTGGAGTTGGAGCTGAAGGTGGAGCTGGAAGTGGAGTTGGAGCTGGAGCTGGAGGTGGAGCTGGAGGCGGAGCTGGAGCTGGAGGTGGAGGTGGAGCTACAGGTGAAGGTGGAAGTGGCAGAGTTGAAGATGCAGAGATTTTCATTAGGAACATGGGGTATATTGGTTGAAGAATGCTGAGGATGGAGGAAAAGAAGGAGGCCAAAGAGAAGGTTTGTGGATGTGTTAAGGGAAGACATGCAGGTGGTTGGGAGCAGCCTGAAAGAAGAAGAAGAAGAATTTCAATTGCCGAGGTTCAGCCTCATTGTGCTGATTAGTGATCATTAATCTACAAGAGCATTAGTGCGATCAGACATTGATGTTGAAGGAAGGTAGGAGTCTCCATGTTCAGCTCATCTCAAAGATGTTTAGTTGGGTTGATAAGGTTGAGGAGGTCAGTGCTCTGTTCAGGTTCTTCCAGTCCAACCTTCACACCAACAACCATGTCTTCATGGAGCTCAGGTAATGAGATTACTACAGCTATGCTACAGTGTCTACCTCCCTGATGGTTATTGGTCATTTTTATGCACAAATGTTTAGAAATCACATTCTTCAATTTGACATAAAAATGTAAATAATAAATATTACAACATGTCTTGTTTTCTCTCATGTCGTTTTTATGTCTCATTAATAAAATATTATTTCTGTTTCATTAACGAGCGCCAAATAGGAAACAGCTGAAGACCTGATGGGTCTCAGATTGGGTCACAACCTCGTTTTAGAGACCCAGTGAAAGTGTGTCAGACAACAAACCAGTCAGAATAATGTTCCAGGGTTTTATTTTTATTCTGTGTGGTTTTCTTTCTATATGACTTTCCCGAAAGAGTTTATAGAGCGACGGTTTTCTCATTCCGTGACCGAGTGAACCAGTTTGAGGATGTATTTATCGAGAGACTTCAAAGAACTTCTCTCAAGTCATTCTGGATTAAGTGTCATAAATGTACAGTGGCTGTCAGAAGTGCAGAAACATGGAGTCTTTTAAAAAGACACGTATGTTCCTTGAGTTATTATGCAACAAACTTGGAAAAAACAACAGAAGAACTTGTGTAAGAAGGAGAACAGGAGAGAAGATGTGATCAGACTCCCTCACCCCCACACTCACACATGGAGGTGGAAGTTTCATGGGATGGGGTTGTTTTGGAGCAGAGAAGATTCTGGAATGTGAAAGTGAACCAACATGTCTTCCATTCCACATTTCATCACCATGCAGTTCCGTCTGGACTGCGGCTCATCGTAAGCGACTTCACAACAAGACGATGGAGTTCTTCATCTCTTTATCTCTCTGACAGAAAAACAGATAGTATATAATGGTGTATAAGAAAAGAGATGGAGAGAAATGTGACTGAATGAGATGAAGATGATGAGATGAAGAGATGGAGCCATGGAGAGAGATAAAACGGAGTGACAGAAAGGATGGAGGGATGATGAGAGAAATGGGGTGAAATTGAGAAGGAAAGAGTGAGTGATAAAGAGAAATTAAGAGAATAAAGAGAGAGAGGGAAAGATGTACTGCAGAGGTGAATTTCCACAAATGTTCAGAACTTTTTTTGTGTTGAAAATATATTTTCGATATTTTTTTGTTTGGTTTTTTTCCAATAAAAATGAAATTTTGCGGCAAAAGAAAGTGAAAAACACTGATTTTCTCTTGATTGTTTTTCCTGTGTTTTTATTGATACCGAACACAAAAGCAAGGCCTCAGCATGATCAGGTGATGGAAGCGAGTGAGCGAGTGTGTGATTACAGCAGGATGGAGATTTAGCGTAAATGTTGAATTAGCCGCCGGGTTCTGATTGTGTACCGAGCGTTTCTGAAGGATTACGCCGCTGACCTTTAATACTATAAGAACTCAACACGTAACACACGGAAAGCCACGTTCAATACAAACACGTGCTAATGATCACGTTATTCTCCTGCAAGTGCAATTAAAACAACATAGCGTTTCGTTTTTCCGTGTTGGCTATTAACGAGGAAAAAATGCATGCGGAAATATAGAATTGGAGGAAATATAATTTAGTCACTTGGCTGTAAAAGGTCATTTAACGGACCATTTGACTCACAGCTGTGCAGACCGACCCTGTCATTCCCTTCACTTCCAATACTGAACTGCCACCAGAGAGAAGATGGAAATAATACAGAAATGATGATGCACAAATTAAAACTTACACTTTTTAATTTATTGCAGCTCCTTCAACTCTGATTGATGATAAAAACTCTGGGTTTATGGATAGCCACCAGGGTCAGATCATGTCCAAAAACATCTATTAATTTAGTACAGAAAAGTGTAGAAACACTGAGTGTTTTAGGTTCACAAGAATGTGACAGTGAGTGAAAGAGTGAAAGTTCTGTTGAGTCCAAATGGGACATTTTTGTTTCTAAAAGAAGAACTTGTGTATCAGATCATGCCAAGGCTACCAGATTTGGGCTCCTTGGTTGAACCAGACACATGGAGAAGAACTATGAGGATGGCTTGGAACTGCAGTTTTCATGAGCAGTTGTGTATTGAAGGACCGATCACTGAGCAGCACCTCAGCAGCATTGAAACTATAACGAATAGATATTTGGTGCCAACCAGTTTCATGCAGGTCTGGTTCCTCTCAAGGTTTCTTTTTCACACCAGCTCAGGGAGTTTAATTGCCACTGTTGCAGAAGACTCGCTCATTAGGAATATACTTCATTAAATTCACATTTTATCACCTTTGTATCAGTGTGAAACATTGTGACGATTATAAGTACAGGAGAGAAGATGTAATCAGACTCCCTCACCCCCACACTCACACATGGAGGTGGAGGTTTAATGGTTTGGGGTTGTTTTGAAGCAGTGAAGGTTCCAGAAAGTGAAAGTGAACCAAATTTTACACTTCAACTGTCTGGACTCCGGCTCATCAGAAGCTACTTCACCGTACAACAAGTCAATGAGCCGAAGCGACGAATACGTCTGAGATCTGCACGTGTTATTTAGATCTGGAGTGATATCTATCATGGACCCACCTGCCCAGTCACCACACCTCAATCCTACTGAACTGCTCTGAGATGAAGTCGAGTGAAGAACATCTTTGGAGAGTTTTAGTGAGAATAATGCAGCTTTGTTAGGTAGAAGTGCTGTAACAGTCTGATAATCTTTGTGAATTTAATGAAGGTTTTTACGAAGTTGATGCACTTTATTATCAATAAAGTTAAAAGCCTGACACAAGTTAATAAGTGAAGCTTTGCTGCACTTTACAGACGAGTGAATATTGAATGAAGCTCCGTTGTATTTCTTTCGCATTAGATTTATTTCTCTTGACTGATAAAATCCCAGAAATGTCCTATTTTTCTTTGTCTAAAAAACAGAGCTTTTTTGTGATTATTTTTTTTTCTTAGATCTGATTGCCTTCCTGGGTGGTAAACACTTTTAATCACTAGGAAACAATGTTACTCTTAATTACTCAAAGAAAAGTTTCAAAGTGTTAAAATAAAAGAATGAAAAACTTTTTCGTGACCTGACGTCTCCTCTGAATTAAAGCTGACACGTACGCCAGGCGTCTCCACGCTGGTATTTCTTACGGAAATGTTTGATCATGTTTCACGTTCATTACACTTTCTTTACACCTTGTTTAAGTGTTTTTGTCTGTAGGTTTATTTTTGGGAAACTTTGAGGGAGCACAGCAGTGCATCAGACAAATGATCCGTTCCTAAATTGCACAATGATTTTGTCTCCTGCAGCCTGGAATCTCAACTGTGAGAGGATTATTATTATAAGGAAGAAAAAGCAGTGAATTCTCTTCTGCACAAATGTGCTTTAATAAACAACTGCTCTGTTTTTGAAGCATCCCTTTATACATGTAGTGTTTCGCTGCAGGTTCTTCAGGCAGGTGAGAACCACACACAAGTCCAAGAGCACCTGTGCAGGGAGGAGGCCATGTTCTGCTTTGATGTGAGAAAGAAATTCAGCTCTAAATCGAGTCAACTAAAAAAAGAAGATTTAAGATTTATCTCTTTCCTGCACCCTGAGAAATGGTGAGATCATTAAAGCAGTGGAAGAAAATACACAGAGTATTGAGCAGTGGTAGAGGATAGAGGGATGAGTGGAGCAGTGATAGAAGATTGTGCAGTGAAGAAGTCATTAAAGCAGTGGTAGAAGATGTATCTGACTAAACTTCTGTACCAGTATGATCCTTCATGCCTACTTAGATCAAAAGGTACAGGCTATTTGTTGGTACCTTAAATAATGAAGACTCCAGCAGGGGGCAGATGTTTCTCTTATAAACCCCACAGTTATGGAACAACCTTCCAATCAGTGTTCGGGACTCAGACACAGTCTCAGTGTTCAAATCGAGGCTGAACACATATTTATTTAGTGGAGTCTTTAGTCAGTAGGGGTTCTGTGAGGTAAAGGAGCAGATCTGGAGGGATCATGGATATGGAGTGTTTGGTGAACTGGGATATTTGGATGCTGTCGTCTCCTCACTCTCACACGTTCACTCAGGTTTGTTGATGGTGGTGTGGTGGGTCGTCTCTTATCCCAGAGATCCTCATGTCTGTGTTTCCTTCTGCTTCTCCCTTTTAGTTCTGCTGCCAGAGTGAATCTCACCAGAGTCCAAACTGCACAGTGACATTAACTTTCATACAACAATCAGGAGACCTAATAATCCATATCCTTCTCTTCCTGTCACCCTCTTCTCTCTCTCTCTCTCTCTCTCTCTCTCTCTCTCTCTCTCTGTCTCTCTCTCTCTCTCTCTCTCTCTCTCTCTCTCTCCGTCTCCGTCTCTCTCTCTCTCTCTCTCTCTCTCTCTCTCTCTCTCTCTCTCTCTCTTTCAGTCGAGTTAAACATACTCCTGAGGTACCAGTGACCACTTTCCCCTCTTCCCTCTGCAGATGGTGATTTCTTTGATTGGAGGTGACTCTGTGCAGCTGGAGATGTTTCTCATCAACAGCCTGAGGAAGAGATTACAGATAAAGAACAAGAACTTTGAGGATGAATTTGGACTGTAGTTAATGTCAACAGTCTGCTACACTGACTCAGGACTACAGTTTGTATCTGATCTCCATCACTGCACCTCAACATCGTTTATCTGTAATAAATGGACATTCGGTGGAACCCAGATGAGGATGAGGTTCCCCTTTTGAATCTGGTTCCTCTCAAGGTTTCTTCCTTATTCCATCTCAGGGAGTTTTTCCTTCACCTCAGTCACCACCGACTTGTTCATCAGGGACAAACTTACACTTCTAAAGAACATCTTTATTCTTTATCACCACATTATCTGTGTAAAGCTGCTCTGAGACGATGTTCATTATTAAAAGGGCAAAACAAATAAACATGAATTTAATTGAAATTGATTAGATGATGGAGGGATGAGTAGTACAGTGGTAAAAGTAGTACAGTGGTAGAAGATGACATTAGTGGTGCAGTAGTAGAAGATGATGGATGAGTGGTACAGTGGAAGAAGATGGAGGGATGATTGGAGCAGTGGTAGAAGATGGCATTAGTGGTGCAGTAGTAAAAGATGGAAGGATGACCATTACAGTGTAAGAAGATGATGGATGAATGGTGCAGTAGTAGAAGGTGATGAATGAGTAGTACAGTGGTAGAAGATTATGGGATGAGTGATACAGTGGTAGGAGATGATGGATCAGGAGAGCAGTAGTAGAAGATGGAGAAAGCTGTAAAACAGTGGTAGAATTGAAAGAGATCAGTAGAGCAGTGGTAGAAGATGGAGGGATGAGTGAGAGTGGTAGAGGGCGAAGGAAGCATGGTGCAATATGGGGAAAAACTAGTGCTTTAAGGTAGATGGGTTTTGGGTCCTGTTTGATTTTGTAGACATTCATTACTGTTTTAAATCAGACTTCAAAGCTACAGGAAGTGACAGTGACAGTTTTTCTGTAGTTGTGACGGAGACATCGTCATGTGTGTATAAGATTAGCATTGTGTGTATGTTGCGAGCAGTGACAGGAGATAAAAGCTCCTCCTGCTGCCACTTGATGCTGAAGGAGGTATTGTTTCTCACTCAGTGCTTGAGCTCACTAATTACTGCAGCACCTATATTTACATATTGAGTTCTTCTGTTGTTCTATTAAAGACCGTGACAGGGATTTAATAACAGGTAAGAGCTTTTACTTCACTCCACATCTCACATCTATTCTACTGATCATAAACTCACACCCCCTTATGGTTTGTTGCTTCATTAGAGCTATGGTTTGTGTTTTGTTGGCAGACATCGACTTCACCATCTGGAGTTATCACTCTCACTGATTTACTGAAGAAAGAAGATGTTTTATTACTCGGACTGTTTCTACATTCGCACCGTGAAATGCTGAGCCTCAATGCACAAGCGCTCATTATCTCCAGCTCTGCTCCTGTTGGCCTCATTAAGGCTTCTCCAGCAACGCTAAAACCTAACACCAAACTTTAAAAGAGGAACTGAACAGAAACAAAAAGAGGATGAAAACCCTGACCGGACTGGGGGTGGGGGTGGGGGTACTGTGCTCTAACATCATGTTTTATTACCTTGTTTTAAGTTCTGCATTCTCACTGTTCAATTTAACTTCAAAAAGATAAAAAGTATATAAAATCTTTAATGTTACTCTAAATGGATAACATTTCTATAATAGTAATTGTAAATCTGAAGGGATAAAATATCTATAATATTAAATGTAAATCTAAATGGATAAAAACACTATAATTGTAAAAGTAACTTTAAATAGATAAAGATATCTATAATATTAAATGTAACTTTAAATTGATAGAAATTATTCACAATCTTACATATAACACAAAAACGATGCACTGTAAATGTATTGAAACATTTTCCGTGGAAACTTTGGAACGTTATTTCCAGTAACAGCGTAAAAAAGGGTGTTTTATTCTTTACTTTATTCTTTTCTTGGACAAGTGATGAGTCTTATTTTTCCTTTTATTTCTCCACAAAAAATCATTTATTCACACATTTAGTGAAAATCACGGTTTTATTGAAAGGACACAGGAAGGTAGAGAAACCGAGACACGTAGCAGTAGATTAAGTCCTCAGTGCATGGCACATCATTCTCAGGGAGACGACTCACTGTGAGTCTGTTTTCTTTTGTTCTTTTGTGTTTTTTTGTGTTTTATTTTTTTTTATTTTCTCTTTAAATTCTTGCACCAAAAGCTTTCAGGTTGCTCAGTGATCAAAGTTGGCCAGCCAACTCAATTTCCTCAATTTCCTCCATTTCCTCCATTTCCACTATGCCTTCAGAATCTTCAGAATACAGAAAAGGGAAGAGTGTAAAGTAAAAACTACCACCACCACAAAAAAAGAAGAAAACAAATTCTTTACATTTAGATCTTTGTCAGATCATTTTGTCGGTTCTTGCTGCGTTTATGAGGAATTTCAACACTGGGAAAATTGAACACAGAACCAGTGTTACTAGCGTCAGATTCACATCCATCCTTCTTCTATTCGCATTCAGAGAACCGTATCCGAGACCGTAGCGAATCAGATGCTCACGTATTTGAGCGAATGCGTCTCTGGGCCATGGTGCAAGTCCACCAAGTTCTTGACTACCGATAGCACAAAATCAAAAGGTGCTCACAATCTCTGGAGAAATTGGAAACAAATTAAAAAATATAAAGCAACATACGTGTTATGAAAGAAAGAGGGAAAAAAAGAGAAAGAAAAGACCAGTACGGTTATAAACGTGAAACCTAAACGTCTAGAGTGCATGCCATTGTACTAAGCTGCTGAATCTCAGGTCCAATTCGGACTCTTGGGGTTCCTTCTCTACAACTGCAGGTATACTTACACTGTGTGTCTGTGTGTATCAGTGTGAGTGTGTGTGAGTGTGTGCCAGTGTGTGTGAGTGTGTGCTTTCTATTCTCTGAGAGTGACAGGTCAGGGGAGTTAAACTGATTAAACCCGATACCACACGGAAAGATCTGGCAAGTCTTTTAGTCGTGTTTGTCCAGCTGTGTTTTTATTCGCGTCTCAGTCGTGTTTGTCCAGCTGTGTCTTCTTTCCTCCGTCCATCTTCACGCTGTTTACAGGCGTCTCTGCGTCGGTGTGTTCCACGCTCCTCGGCTGTACAAGAACAGTGAACAATAGTAACTCGTTAGAGGAGTGAAGCAAAGATGTGTTCAGTGTTTAATCTTCATTTGCTGTTATAATAAGCTCCACTCTTCTGGGAAGATTTTAGATTTTATAGAGATTTGGGGGATTTTATTCAGCCACAAGTGTGTCTATAGCAGGAGATCTTCCACTCCAAACCCATATGAATCAGATCAGAGTTTGATTTGTGCACAGATGCATTGTCATGCTGGAACAGGTTCGAGTCTCCTACTTCAGGTGAAGCCAAATTTTACGCTACAGCATCCAAACACATCTGATACAATTGTTTGCCCCCAAACCATTTGGTAAAGAACCCTGGCTGGAAAATCCAAGTGTCCAAATACTTATGCTTCATGGTGTATAAGTCAGAGGTCATCGCTATTAAACAAAATATTGAATAAATAACAAATCATTTCTAGAGAATGTTTCAGACAGAATCTTCAGAGTAAAACTGATCGCTATGGCAACACGTGGCTGCTAATTTGCATGCTAAGTCCATTCTAGCTAACATATCGAACTATTCTAAAAAACATCCTCATATGGAGTGTTTTACATATATCACGTCTACAAACAATACTCATTCCTGATTGGCTGCTCAAAAAGTTCTAAGAACAAAACGTCATTTATATTTATATATGTAAATATAAGTATAGAATAAAACATGAATAATAGCCTTTAAACATATCATAAACTGTGACACTGCTGAACAACTGGATATAAACCGACAAGTAGTGTTTATGACACAGTTATGTCAGGCTTATGGAGTTTCAAAGTGTCTCATTTATCATAGACACAAACACTTAATTATAGTGCAATTCTACAGATATAAACTAAAACAAGCAAAAACTCTTCTTCTTTTTCTTCTTATGAATATTATTTATCTTATTTTATTATCATATTATTGATGTAATAATAAAAATAATAATAATAATAATCATCATAATAATAATAGCAAGAAGAAGTAAAGAAGAAAATAAAGAAATAATGATATATTATTATTATTATTATTATTATTATTATTATTATTATTACTACTCATTTCTTTCTTACTTAATTAACTAATTAACTAATTTATTGATTGATTTATTCAGAGTTGTTTGTGTACCTGCTGGTGTGCAGGTTGGTCTGCTTTCTCCACAGATGTTCTCTCAGTTTGATTGCGGAAACATTCAGCCCCCACCTGTGAAAACAGGACATTTCAAAATAAACACAACAAGATTTATATTTATACAGTTCATATTTAGGGTTCATTAAATCCATGTTTTATAGTTGTTTTCTACTCTTTAAAACAGTTTTATGACGTTATAATATATATATATATATACACACACTGGTTACTGGTTGCTGGAACACTGGTTACTGGTTGCTGGTTGCTAGAACACTGGTTACTGGTTGCTGGTTGCTAGAACACTGGTTACTGGTTGCTGGAACACTGTTTACTGGTTGCTGGTTGCTAGAACACTGGTTACTGGTTGCTGGTTGCTAGAACACTGGTTACTGGTTGCTGGTTGCTAGAACACTGGTTACTGGTTGCTGGAACACTGGTTACTGGTTGCTGGTTGCGAGAACACTGGTTACTCGTTGCTGGAACACTGGTTACTGGTTGCTGGTTGCAAGAACACTGGTTACTGGTTGCTGGTTGCTAGAACACTGGTTACTGGTTGCTGGTTGCTAGAACACTGGTTACTGGTTGCTAAAACACTGGTTACTGGTTGCTGGAACACTGGTTACTGGTTGCTGGTTGCTAGAACACTGGTTACTGGTTGCTAAAACACTGGTTACTGGTTGCTGGAACACTGGTTACTGGTTGCTGGTTGCTAGAACACTGGTTACTGGTTGCTGGTTGCTAGAACACTGGTTACTGGTTGCTGGTTGCTAGAACACTGGTTACTGGTTGCTGGAACACTGGTTACTGGTTGCTGGTTGCGAGAACACTGGTTACTGGTTGCTGGTTGCTAGAACACTGGTTACTGGTTGCTAGAACACTGGTTACTGGTTGCTGGAACACTGGTTACTGGTTGCTGGTTGCTAGAACACTGGTTACTGGTTGCTGGTTGCTAGAACACTGGTTACTGGTTGCTGGTTGCTAGAACACTGGTTACTGGTTGCTAAAACACTGGTTACTGGTTGCTGGAACACTGGTTACTGGTTGCTGGTTGCTAGAACACTGGTTACTGGTTGCTGGTTGCTGGTTGCTAGAACACTGGTTACTGGTTGCTGGTTGCGAGAACACTGGTTACTGGTTGCTGGTTGCTAGAACACTGGTTACTCGTTGCTGGAACACTGGTTACTGGTTGCTGGTTGCAAGAACACTGGTTACTGGTTGCTGGTTGCTAGAACACTGGTTACTGGTTGCTGGTTGCTAGAACACTGGTTACTGGTTGCTAGAACACTGGTTACTGGTTGCTGGAACACTGGTTACTGGTTGCTAGAACACTGGTTACTGGTTGCTAGAACACTGGTTACTGGTTGCTGGAACACTGGTTACTGGTTGCTGGTTGCTAGAACACTGGTTACTGGTTGCTGGTTGCTAGAACACTGGTTACTGGTTGCTAAAACACTGGTTACTGGTTGCTGGAACACTGGTTACTGGTTGCTGGTTGCTAGAACACTGGTTACTGGTTGCTAAAACACTGGTTACTGGTTGCTGGAACACTGGTTACTGGTTGCTGGTTGCTAGAACACTGGTTACTGGTTGCTGGTTGCTAGAACACTGGTTACTGGTTGCTAGAACACTGGTTACTGGTTGCTGGAACACTGGTTACTGGTTGCTGGTTGCTAGAACACTGGTTACTGGTTGCTGGTTGCGAGAACACTGGTTACTGGTTGCTGGTTGCTAGAACACTGGTTACTGGTTGCTAGAAAACTGGTTACTGGTTGCTGGAACACTGGTTACTGGTTGCTAGAACACTGGTTACTGGTTGCTGGTTGCTAGAACACTGGTTACTGGTTGCTAGAACACTGGTTACTGGTTGCTGGTTGCTAGAACACTGGTTACTGGTTGCTGGAACACTGGTTACTGGTTGCTGGAACACTGGTTACTGGTTGCTGGAACACTGGTTACTGGTTGCTAATGCAGAACATTTTCTGTTTTCACTACAAGATTCTGTGTTTAACCAAATGAACTGCATCACTTATCTGAGTGAATTCACATACTGACATATAATTAAAATATAGCCAAATGTTTGTGGACACTCCTGCATAAGATTAGTATGTGTTTTCTGATCATCTCATTCCACATTTAGTTTCCGTTTGCTATTATAATGACCTCCACACTTTTGAGAAGATGTTCCACTAGATTTCGGAGTCTGATTTGTGCTCATTCAGCCACAAGAGTGGTGGTCAATTCAGGTACTGATGTAGGTGAGAAGGTGAGGAGGTTCCTGGGGTGCAGTCAGAATTCACATTTATCCCAAAAGTGTTCAATAGGTTTAAAACCCTATAGCAGGAGATCTTCCACTCTAACTCATGGGAAGCAGATCTTCATGGAGACAGTTTTGTGCACAGGGGTATTGTCATGCTGGAGCAGGTTTGAGGTCTCCTATTTCAAGTGAAAGGAAAATGTAATTCTAATGCATCTAAAGATGTTCTACACAACTGAATGTCTACAACTTTGTGAAAATGATAGTATACCTCTAAACAAACGAACAAACAAACAAACCAACAAAATAAATAATGTTTATTTTTCCAGTTTGTGGTTTCTGCTTAATTGGTATAAAATGGTTAATTTTTGTCCAATTCCAGCTACTTTTCACACTCTGAGGTTGTTTCTTCTTTTTCCCCTCAACCTCAGCCCAGTATTTTTTGCATGCAGTTCTAAAAGCACGGCTGCAGCAGCAAATGATAGGTTGATATTGACACACTGGTTTAATGCGTTATCGTTTCTATGGCAACAGCTTGTTCGCAGGGGTTCCACTGATAAACAGATGAAATACGTATCGTTTTCTAAAAGCTCGCTATTTACCATTTCAGGAAAACAAAACCGTAAATGAGCTCTAGGGAAATGTTTTTCTTTTACAGGAAAGAACATCAACGTCACCTCAACAAAACAAAATACAAAAAACATTTCTCTCCAGCATGATGATGCCCTGGTGCACACAGCCTGCTCCATGAAGATCTGCTTTCCATGGGCTTGAAAGATGTGGAAGATCTCCTTCTATAGTGCTCCTATTGAACACCTTTGGGATGAATGAACGCTGACTGCACCCCAGGAGCCTCCTCACCTTTTCACCTACATCACTACCTGACTACTAACACCCTTGTGGCTGAATAAATCTCCACAAAATCTAGTGAAACATCTTCCCAGAAGAGTTAAACTCAGTCTAAATGTGGCATGAGATGAGAGATTTAAAAGGAAGCATATACGGTCAAGTGTCCAGAAACATTTGCCCCTATACTGTATTTCATAACCTTGATTTTTATCATCCCACATCAATTACATTGTGTTAAACTGTTCTAATAAAATTAATATATTCTTTTTCTTCTTCTTTCAGCTGCTCCCATTAGGGGGCGCCACAGCGCATCATCTGTCTCCAACCCCCCCCCACCCCAAGTCCTATACATCTTCCTCTTTCACACCAAATATAATAATACTAATAATAATAATAATAATAATAATAATAATAGAAAAAACAATGTGCTGGATCAAGTGCTATTTGATTAACGGCTGATTAAGGAGTGTCATCAGGACGCCATTTTGTTAGATTAGACTGTTATAAAAGATTCGATTTATCATTCTTTACATCAGTGTATTAGATTTCTTCTCCTACTTTCATATTACATCATATAAATTTGACAGTAAAGACACAGTGCTGTTTATCTCTATTCTTCCCCAGATGTTGTGCTCGAGACATTAAAGTAAAAACCCTTTTTATAAGCGCATCTTTGACAAAATCTGGCAACCTCTGAAGCGTAACCTCTAAAATGCTTTTTTAATTATGATAAAATGTTAAATGATACTGTCTTCTGAATCACAAGCTTTTTTACAGTCTGCTGAAGTTTCATATCAGTTGTTTCTAATTTTCCTAATTTTTAGTTGTGTTTTGTCTTAAAAATCTGACAATAAAGAAAAGTCAGTAATGTTCCCAAATTGTAATTATAAATTGTGTTTTGTCTTAAAAATCTGACAATAAAGAAAAAATAATTCTTTTCCCCAGGTGTTGTTTTTAAAAACTGACGTCTAGACGCTTTTACACAAACCCCGTCTCAGAAAGAAATCTGGCAACCCCAGAGGTCACGTGCATAACCAGACTGGCAGACTCAGAAAACCTGTGCGTGACCATGAGCGTGACTATGAGGAGTTTTGTTTTTAGGTGAATATTGGAGTTCGTCTCGAACGCGGCCCTTAGACACGACTCTGACAGTGTGGTTGATAACGTCATGTCACTGTTCAGTGAGACGGATCTCCTCTGTGCTACGTTCCTCTGCTCTCTGCTCGTGGCTCGGTTCTGCTGCTCCGTATCTGTCTGCACTGTGACATATTGATACAGATTCCTCGTTCTGTTTTAAACCTCACCAACGAGGAAAGCTCATATCAGCCCCTGTCAGGCTGAGACGCAGGGTATTTGTCATCGCCCAGAACAATGTGCGAATATAAATCCCAAGCGAGCGTTCGTGACTAAACAAATGTCTTTTTAACAAGTTCGGTATCTGCCCTCAAACTTTTCAGCAGCGACACACGCATCTGTCCACGTCACTGATAATTCCCCATGCTGCAGGACAAAGACGTCAATTTCTCTCTCACCGTCTCGTGTCGATCCACACAAGGGGTTTGGTTTTTACAGCTGAATTACTGACGCTAAATAAAGACCACCTGAAAATCAATAAGCAGCAGAGTCTGATTATAAGTCCATAAAAGAAAGACAGATTAATGTTTACCAAGCATGACAGTTTTAATCGTAGGTTTCTGGAAAGCAGTGGCTGGAGATTGGTTGGACGGGGAAAGGGATGTCTGAGAAAAAGAGGAAAAAAAAATAGTTTAGCAAAAAGAAGAAAGAGAAAGAAAGAAAGAGAAAGAAAGAAAGAAAGAAAGAAAGAAAGAAAGAAAGAAAGAAAGAAAGAAAGAAAGAAAGAAAGAAAGAAAGAAAGAAAACGAAAAAAAATATATACTAAAAAAAAAGAAAGAAAGAAAGAAAGAAAGAAAGAAAGAAAGAAAGAAAGAAAGAAAGAAAGAAAGAAAGAAAATGAAAAAAATATATAAACTAAAAAAAGAAAGAAAGAAAGAAAGAAAGAAAGAAAGAAAGAAAGAAAGAAAAAAAAAAAAAAAAAAAAAAAAGAAAAAAAAAAAAAAAGAAAGAAAGAAAGAAAGAAAGAAAGAAAGAAAGAAAAAAAAAAAAAATATAAACTAAAAAAGAAAGAAAGAAAGAAAGAAAGAAAGAAAGAAAGAAAGAAAGAAAGAAAGAAAGAATAAAAAAAAAAAAAAAAAGAAAGAAAGAATGAAAGAATGAAAGAACGAAAGATTTTGTGAAGATTCATTCTGTTAGTAAAGTCAGGTACTGATGTAGGTGAGAAAGCGAGGAGGCATGAAGTGCAGTCAGCGCTTTTCAGATACATTCATCTTAAAGGTGTTCAGGAGATCTTCCACTCCAACCCATGGAAACCACATCTTCATGAAGCTGGTTTTGTGCACAGGGGCATCGTCATGCTGGAACAGGTTTTGGGTCTCCTAGTTTGAGTGAAGGCAAAATTTCATGCTCCTGCATCCGAATACAAACTGAAGAATTTTGAGCCTCCAAGTTTGTGTCTCGTTTGTACTTGAGACATCAGAACGTTTTGACACGGGAGACAAAATAAAGATACACGTCCCAGGAAAAGAGCCGTTACTATAGAAACAAAAGAGTATTAAAATGCTAATAAAGTCCTCAGAAAGCAGCGTCGGCTGTTTTAGTGACATCAATGCTTTTTTAGTTTCAACTTCAGGTCCATGATGAAGAGGAAGGAACACGATTCTTTAATGCAAAGCGTGAAAAAATGAAACACAACACAAGCAGATGTTTAGTAACTCAGGAGGAATTTGAATGTGTGTGTGTGTGTGTGTGTGTGTGTGTGTGTGTGTGTGTGTGTGTGTGTGTGTGTGTCAGCACAATTTAATTCCTTTGTCTAGCGCTTTAATGCTGACGGGAACAATACTAATTTCCCACTCACTTGAAAACGATTGAAAAGCGAACACGTGTTCGGTGTGTGTGTGTGTGTGTGTGTGTGTGTGTGTGTGTGTGTGTGTGTGTGTAATTTCCCCTCCTGCTCTGTTGTGTGTTTCAGTTCGAGGAAAAGAAACACACTGTTGGCTGGCGATTGAGTGAATAAGCGTCGCTGTGGTGCGATTCAAACCTCTTCAGTGCAGAAGGTAGACTACACGTGTGAGACTCGAGGCCCACAGGTTAAACACTTCCTGCTGAAATCCTTTCATCCGGCCCGTGTGTACGCGCAGAAAACGTGTTCGCGCTACAGAGAATTCACCAAATAACAACCGCCGCGGTGCTCTGTGTGCGCGGGAAAGCCGACACGTACCTGCTGCCTTCATGAAGAACTCAAAGCAGCATCTAAAAACGATTAGAGAACTCATCAGGTGACGGACTTTTGTGTGAGACTCTGGAGATCTGAGAAATTTATTACCAAATCTTAATATTAATGCTGTTTAATTCCTCAATTAGCACCAATTTGCCTTTATAAAAACCTCCATTCTTCTGGGAAGATGTTCCACTAGTAATTCTTTTGGAGGATTTTAAGGATTTTGAACCTAAATGCATCAGGTATCTTTTCCATCCTCCCACCACTAAATCCTCTCAAGTCATCTGGTTAGATTCTTCTGAGATGTTCTTGCTGCCACTGTAAAATCGCTGTGATCTCAGCACCTTCTGTAGCCCAATCTTCTGTGAAGGATTTTTTCAGTTCAGATTTTATTCTTATAGCTTTAGTCTCTATTCGCTGTTATAATGAGCTCCACTCTTCTGAGAAGATGTTCCACTACATTTTGTGGAGATTTTTGGAGATTTTTGTTAGTAAAGTCAGGTACCGATGGAGGTGAGGTGAGGAGGTTCCTGGGGTGCAGTCAGCATTCACATTTATTGTTCAATAGGGTTGGAGTTCTATAGCAGGAGATCTTCCACAAACTTCCAAACCATGTAAAGCAGATCTTCATGGAACAGGCTTGGTGCACAGGGGCATTTTCATGCTGGAACAGTTTTGGATCTGCTAGTTTAAGTGAAGGAAAATATCCTGCTTCATCCTAAAATGTTCTACACAATCATGGATGATTGTAACCCTGAGGACCAAAATCAGTCTCAGGCTGAGAAATTGGGGTTCGTTTGTGTGTTTTGGTGAAGTGTTGCAGTTCGGATATGATCAATCTTCGGTTTCCTCTGTGATGAAACTCCTCCACGACTAAGAAGAATAGCAACCGGAATGAGAAAACAACAGTTTGAGAGGAAATCCGATTCTTCATCATCACCTCCAGCCTGTGATTATCAACGGAAGCTGTAATCGGTACACGCCGTGTCTGAAGTCTGGATGTGTTGAATTGCTTTGTATTGTAGGGGAATATCTCAGGAATTGGAGTGTTTCGAAGAACTGCCAGGGTTATATAAATATTCCAACCAGTATAAATACATAAACAAACCCTGAAAGCTTTCAGTAAAAAGTAACACGATGCACTAACAGGCCACCAGAGCAGCTTCCTCTCAGGGCTTGTTAAATATGAAGTATGTTCCACTCACACTTCCCTCAAAAGCTCATGTTAATGAATCTTTCACTCATACAGACTCTGTGTGTGTGTGTGTGTGTGTGTGTGTGTGTGTGTGTGTGTGTGTGTGTGTGTGTGTGTGTGTGTGTGTGTATGTATGTGTGTGTGTGTGTGTGTGTGTGTGAGTGTGTTCAAGCTAGGATTTAAGGTTTTATCATCATTGCTTGCCGGAGCTTTGGGCTATTAGACTCTGAGTAGAGGAGCTCAGAGAAATACAAATCTTGATGTGGATAAGTGGAGAAATGTTCCTTTAGCATGAATAAGGAAAAGACGTTTCTGTTACCGCTGATTATTGTTACGGCTGCGTCCTGGAGTGTTTTATTCCTCTTATATTCTACTACATTTGTACGATCTGATTAATGAGAACTCACAAAAATTGGCAAACAAATAATGAAGATAAAAACAAAATAAGGTGAAGATTATCGTTTACAGATAAACAATATGAGAGAGGTGGAGACCAGACTAGCAGGTTTGGGGACAGGGGTAGGGGGTGGGGGGCAGGACTAGAGTTGGTGGAGACAGGAATTAAATAAGGAATGGAACTAAAGAAGGTAGAGATTGGACTAGAAGGTTATGAGACAGGTGTAGGGGGTGGAGGAACAGGAATAAAAGGTCAAAGACAGGACTAGAAGGTTTGGTGACAGGAGTAGAAGGTTTGGGAGGTTTGGTGACAGGAGTAGAAGGTTTGGGAGGTTTGGTGACAGGAGTAGAAAGTTTGGTGACAGAAGTAGAAGGTTTGGGAGGTTTGGTGACAGGAGTAGAAGGTTTGGGAGGTTTGGTGACAGGAGTAGAAGGTTTGGGAGGTTTGGTGACAGGAGTAGAAGGTTTGGGAGGTTTGGTGACAGAGTAGAAGGTTTGGTGACAGAAATAGAAGGGTTGGTGACAGGAGTAGAAGGTTTGGGAGGTTTGGTGACAGGAGAAGCAGGTTTTGTGACAGGAGTAGATGGTTTGGAGACAGGAGTAAAAGGTTTGGTGACAGGAGTAGAAGGTTTGGGAGGCTTGGTGACAGGAATAGAAGGTTTGGTGACAGGAGAAGCAGGTTTTGTGACAGGAGTAGAAGGATTGGGAGGTTTGGTGACAGGACTAGAAAGTTTGGTGACAGAAGTAGAAGGTTTGGGAGGCTTGGTGACAGGAACAGATGGTTTGGTGACAGGAGTAGAAGGTTTGGGAGGTTTGGTGACAGGAACAGATGGTTTTGTGACAGGAGTAGAAGGATTGGGAGGTTTGGTGACAGGACTAGAAAGTTTGGTGACAGAAGTAGAAGGTTTGGGAGGCTTGGTGACAGGAACAGATGGTTTGGTGACAGGAGTAGAAGGTTTGGGAGGTTTGGTGACAGGACTAGAAGGTTTGGTGACAGGAGTAGAAGGTTTGGGAGGCTTGGTGACAGAACTAGAGGCAGAGACAGAGCTACAGGTGTGAAGACAGGACTGAAGGGATTATAATTGTTTGTGTTTATTAAATGAATCGTACTATTTGTCCATTTGGAGTTAAATTAAACTTATGGAATGTCCAGCTTCACCGCTGACTCCCTCCATAAACATTAAATTAACATCTACTTTCATGCCAAGGATTTTACAATCATTTTCATCTGCATACGTCGCCATGAATTAGCTGTTGCTATAGAAACAATAACGTGTCAAAGTGTGCGCAGCAGTGTCAAATATAAACGCTCATTAGAAAACTAATCAGCACATCCCTGACCAATCAGAACGCTTAATTCGACAGCTGTGTGTTCTACCTTCATGTGCGGCTCCCTGAAGGTGACTCTCGAGTTATTGACGAACGGAGAATATCTCATCAAGTGAGTGGGTGTGGCTGGCAGCCTGTGTAAATCCACCGTCTGGGTTTGTAGGACAGATGAGAAGCAAATATGGACTGTGTCCTTCAAAGCCCTGAGCTGAGACTCCTAAATAAAAAAAAAAAAAAGAGATGAGAACTGATTTTACACAACAAGTCTTATATACCAGTAAAATCACAAAGATCTCTGGGCTGGATTGAGTTCTCAGCTGACAGATGGAGAACGTGTGAGAACATCTGAGGACAGGCTGATCTGGAAATAATAAACAGCTTTAAGCGAAAGATTGAGGATTTGATCATTTCTCTTTTCACCTTGTCAAGTGCTGCTTTCTCCAGTTCCTCTTTGGCCACTCGTAGCTTGTTCTCCAGATCCATGAGCTGCTGACCCTTCACAAGAAACAGATTGTGTAATTAGTGTTTATTGCTAATTACATTTTTATTTTATAAAAAGGTTAGAACGAATGCCTTGTTCACCTTCGATACCATTTCATGTGTCATTAATGAACATAACCAGTCTTCATGTCACAAAATGTCACAAGTGCATCACATTGTACAGCAGTATGGGGTTTGTTCACTCCACTCATGTTAAAACACTCAGAGTCAATAAAAACTATTAATTACTATTAATAATATATTTTTAAAGCACATGAATGTCTAAACTTTATGGCCCAAATATCTGACTCTAATTTATTTAAGTAATTAAATTAATGAAATATATTTAACTATAATAAATGAACCCAGCCATTAGGGTTGCACAATCCAGTGCACTCTTAGTGCCGGTCCGAAGCCCGGATAAATGGGGAGGGTTGCGTTAGGAAGGGCAACAGCGTAAAAACGTGTGCCAAATCGAATATGCAAATCACGATTAAGAATTTAACTATAATAAATGAGCACTCAGAGGTTGGTTTCTCTCATGGTTTCTTCCTCATGACTTCTCAGAGAGTTTTTTTTTTGCCACTGTTGCTTCTGGTTTGCTATTTAGGCTGAAACTTATAGGAACTAATTTATGATGCTAAAATGTGAATTTGTAATCTACTTATTCCTTTAAAGCTTTGGGACGATGTCCAGTGCTATAAAAATAAAGTTTAATTAAATTGTATATTTAATCACCTAGTTATTGCCAGAAGTTGTAATATCTCTGAATTCTAATTGGATTCAATTTAAAGCATAATCACACTAAGTGTCTATTATAGAGTTTTATACTGTGTATTTATTGAAGTTATTGCAGTACCTGAGTGAATTCTACTGCTGTGCAAACCTCCACTTTTCTCTACTTGTTACTTGTGAAAAGTTTTTATTTAAACTACTTTTACATGTATGGAGTTCGGCAGAGGTTTTTTTTTATCCACTTTAACTTACAGAATCACTTTGAAGTCACTATTAGTAAAAAGATGCTGAAACTGGTGCTGTAGGTCACGGAATAAAAATCCCACCTGTCTAACAACTCTGTTGGGAGTGAAAACAAATAGAAAATAAAACTTTTATTTGTTCATTAAATGTTATAATCAAACTACTTCTAAAAGAGTTACAGTATACTGGGGTGCAGTCAGGGTTCACATTCATTCCCAAAGTGTTCAAGAAGGTTGGAGCTCTTTTGCAACTCTTTAACTGTGTTTGATGGCGAACCACATATGGCTGGAGACATCAGGTGTCCCAATATTTCTTGTCCATTGAGTGTATGTCCTTAGACGTCATTTCAAGACTGTTAGTGTTTCAGAGGATGGAGGGATGAGTGGAGCAGTGGTAAAGGATGGAGGGATGACTGGAGCAGTGGTAGATAAACGTAGGGATGAATGGAGCAGTGGTAGAGGATGGAGGGATGAGTGGAGCAGTGGTAGAAGATGGAGGGATGAGTGAAGCAGTTGTAGAGAATGAAGGGATCAGTGGAGCAGTGGTAGAGGATGGAGGGATGAGTGGAGCAGTGGTAAAGGATGGAGGGATGACTGGAGCAGTGGTAGATAAACATAGGGATGAATGGAGCAGTGGTAGAGGATGGATGGATGAGTGGAGCAGTGGTAGAGAATGGAGGGATTAGTGGAGCAGTTGTGGAGGATGAAGGGATGAGTGGAGCAGTGGTAGAGGATGGAGGGATGAGTGGAGCAGTGGTAGAGGATGGAGGGATGAGTGAAGCAGTGGTAGAAGATGGAGGGATGAGTGGAGGAGTGGTAGAGGATGGAGGGATGAGTGGAGCAGTGGTAGAAGATGGAGGGATGAGTGGAGCAGTGGTAGAAGATGGAGGGATGAGTGGAGGAGTGGTAGAGGATGAAGGGATGAGTGGAGCAGTGGTAGAGGATGGAGGGATGAGTGAAGCAGTGGTACAGGATGAAGAGATGAGTGGAGCAGTGGTACAGGATGGAGGGATGAGTGGAGCAGTGGTACAGGATGGAGGGATGAGTGGAGCAGTGGTAGAGGATGGAGGGATGAGTGGAGCAGTGGTACAGGATGGAGGGATGAGTGGAGCAGTGGTACAGGATGGAGGGATGAGTGGAGCAGTGGTACAGGATGGAGGGATGAGTGGAGCAGTGGTACAGGATAGAGGGATGAGTGGAGCAGTGGTACAGGATGGAGGGATGAGTGGAGCAGTGGTACAGGATGGAGGGATAAGTGGAGCAGTGGTAGAAGATGGAGGGATGAGTGGAGCAGTGGTACAGGATGGAGGGATGAGTGGAGCAGTGGTACAGGATGGAGGGATAAGTGGAGCAGTGGTAGAAGATGGGGGGATGATCATTAAATACACCTGTATAATATTTTCATTCCTCTCCTACAGTATATTTGCATATGATTTGTATGGATGGTCATATAGCGTGATGTTCTACACACCTGCCGCTGGGAATACACTCTGTTTAAGCAAGCAATTCCCAGCACTAACCTCATGCTGAAGGTTTCCAGATGGTGCATGTGGATCAGAAAGTCAGAGAAAGTGGCAGAACTAAATGGAAAAGGGCCTGGCAGTGTTCCTGGATAACAGATGGTGTTACCCATCACGTTTTTGCTGCCATTATACTCCTAGCTGTTAGCAAAGAGCCGTGTTATTTACCTAAAAAGTGCTTCTGTATAGAAGATAACTGACAAAATACAGATCTTAATGCATTACATTTGTATGATGTCACATAAACCATTGGGAGCAGCGTTAATGGGTTAAAAAGTCACAATAAGATGATTTTCTTTAGAAAAAGACTAGTTTGCTTTATGCCAATCTAAAGGATGCATCCAGCAAACTCACCATTCACCAGGGCAATTAGGAGCTGCTCTGCTAATACACATTTACATCTACATACACCATTATCCAGAGTGTCTTACAATAAGCTCATTTATACAACTGAACAGTTGAGAATTTAGAGCTTTGCTCAAAGGCCCAGCAGGATTAGAGGGGTAGAGACAGGATTAGATGGGGTAGAGACAGGGTTATATGGGGTAGAGACAGGATTAAAGGGGTGGAGACAGGATTAGAGGGGTAGAGACAGGATTAAAGGGGTAGAGACAGGATTAGATGGGGTAGAGACAGGATTAGATGGGGTAGAGACAGGATTAAAGGGGTAGAGACAGGATTAGATGGGGTAGAGACAGGGTTATATGGGGTAGAGACAGGATTAGATGGGGTAGAGAGAGGATTAAAGGGGTGGAGACAGGATTAGAGGGGTAGAGACAGGATTAAAGGGGTAGAGACAGGATTAGATGGGGTAGAGACAGGATTAGATGGGGTAGAGACAGGATTAAAGGGGTAGAGACAGGATTAGATGGGGTAGAGACAGGATTAAAGGGGTGGAGACAGGATTAGATGGGGTAGAGACAGGGTTATATGGGGTAGAGACAGGATTAGATGGGGTAGAGACAGGATTAGATGGGGTAGAGACAGGATTAGAGAGGTGGAGACAGGATTAGATGGGGTAGAGACAGGGTTATATGGGGTAGAGACAGAATTAGAGTGGTAGAGACAGGATTAGATGGGGTAGAGACAGGATTAGAGGGGTGGAGACAGGATTAGATGGGGTAGAGACAGAATTAGAGTGGTAGAGACAGGATTAGATGGGGTAGAGACAGGATTAGAGGGGTGGAGACAGGATTAGATGGGGTAGAGACAGGATTAGAGGGGTGGAGACAAGATTAGAGGGGTAGAGACAGGATTAGATTGGGTAGAGACAGAATTAGAGGGGTGGAGGCAGGATTAGAGGGGTGGAGACAAGATTAGAGGGGTAGAGACAGGATTAGATTGGGTAGAGAAAGGATTAGATGGGAAAGAGACAGGATTAGAGGGGAAAAGACAGGATTAGAGGAGGCAGAGACGGGATTAGAGGGGTAGAGACAGGATTAGAGAGGAAAGACAAGAATAGAGGAGGCAGAGACGGGATTAGAGAGTCAGAGACCAGGTTAGAGGGGTTAGAGACAGGACTATGGGGTACTGAAACAGGATTAAAGGGGGCAAGAACAGGACTAAGGGGGTGGAAGTAGGAATAAGAGGGTTTCATTCAGAGATTTAATTAAAAGCACAGTTCAGGTGAAACCTTTTTTTTTTTTTTTTTTTTTTCTTATCAGGTTCAGAAGCTGCACATTGCGGCTTGGATTTAATTACTCCACCTTACCATCATCAGACACTTACCTTAAAAATTAAATCCTTTTTGCCGTATCTCAGCTCCTTTAGTTGGGCCTGGATTCTTTTGGACTGGAAAAAAAAGTATATAAACAGGAAACCGACACGTAGCAGGTTCTCTTCTGTTGATATGAGCTACTTGTGAAAGAGAAGAACCGCTGGAGAACATATCGATGTGCATTCTACACTACAACACTCACATGACCTTTCACTCCAGCAGTGACCTAAACAGCTGGCCAGATGTTTCAGTAAACACATGTACACTTACTTCTTAACCTCGAAAGCCCTGCCGTGTGTGTGTGTGTGTGTGTGTGTGTGTGTGTGTGTGTGTGTGTGAGTGTGTGTGTGAGTGTGTGTGTGTGTGTGTGTGTGTGTGTGTGTGTGTGCGTGCGTGCGTGCGTGCGTGCGTGTGTGTGTGTGTGAGTGCTCATGTATTTGTCCTCCTGCTGATATGAATACAGTTTTGACCCTGACATTGCACTGAGCTGCTTCCTGTGAGGAAAACTGCCAAAAAAATTTCCATTTGACAAAAGAGGCTAGGTTTAGATTCAAGCAAGTGTGTGTGTGTGTGTGTGTGTGTGTGTGTGTGTGTGCGTGCGTGTGTGTGTGTGTGTGTGTGTGTGTGTGTGCGTGCGTGCGTGCGTGCGCGTGCGTGTGTGTGTGCGTGCGTGCGTGTGTACAAGGACATGTACCTCTTCTGCATGTATGTCACACAGTTTATTCCCAGAGAGCAGTTTATTCTTCAAGCTTTTGTTCTGGAGAAAAAAAGCAGTTATTTAATAATAAATATATAAATATATATAAAATATAAAAAAGAAATGCTGCCAAAGGTTTGTGGACACCTGACCATAAGACTGGCATGTGCTTCTTTTTAAACAGTGTATGACACATTTAGTTTTCATTTGCTGTTATTAAAACCTCCAATCTTCTGGGAAGATGTTCTACTCGTTTTTGTGGAAAATTTGTCTCTGAGGTCAAGGTCAGGTACCGATGAAGGTGAGGAAGTGATGGGGCCTGGGGATGCAGTCAACGTTCACATTCATCCCAATAGGTTCTAGCAGGAGATCTTCCACTTCAACCCATTAAGAAAGCAGATCTTCATAGAGCAGGCTTTGTCATGCTGGAACAGGTTTCGGTCTCAAGTGAAGGGGAAATTTCATGCTACAGCTTCCAAAATCATCTAATACAATTCTGTGCCTCCAACGTTGTGGTAACAGTTTGGAGAAGAACGACATACTGTATGAGGTTTGGTAGATTTTTATGATGAGATCTTTTTCTTTTATTACATTTCTTCTTATTTTAATCATTTTCCAATTACCAATTAATTAAAACACATCTGAATGCTACTAACAGCAAAAAAATAAAAAATTAAATTAAATTTGCAATGTTTTGTTAATTTCTGGCTACACCACCTACTGTAACTGCTAGCATAACTGCTACTATCACCACGGCAACCACTTTACATTTTTATCATCATTTTATTCCAAATCTGGCTTCCAATGGAACATTTAGAGTAATAAAAAAATTCAATGTATTTATTGTTTCCTTTTTTTTTCATATATATAAAAACTCACATAAGCAGCAAGAGTTTTATCATCTGCATCTCCACAATACCTCCTGCTGAAGGTCTTTGATGATTTTGGTCTTTTTCTCCATCTCCATCTTCAGGAATTTGATCTGGAGAACAGAACATCATGGAACTGTATTTAAAATTATAAGATATAAGAAGCTACATTTTAAGAATAGATGAAGGGTGTGGAGATGCCTGTGCCTGAGATAAAAGCATGTCTTCGCAATGCATAAGAGAATGCATAAAAAAGGGGGGAAAAAAAAGCGATGGAATGTGTATAGAGGCTGTGAAGTCGCTGGTGCATGAAGATAACACAATTTTTCCACCAAAATATAGTTTTTCAAAATCGGCTCTTAGGGACTGCTTTGTGAAATTGTACATGTCTTCTATACTGCATTAAAAAAAAAAAAACCTCATCAGGAGTGTGTGTGTGTGTGTGTGTGTGCGTGTGTGTATGTGTGTGTGTGTGTGTGTGTGTGTGTGTGTGTGTGTGTAGCCCAGGAGATGAGACGCAACACCAATCAAACACTAATGCGCAGTACTCGAGATTCGCTCCGAGTCTCTCGGTTCTTTCTCCTTCGAAGCCCAGCAGGACACCAAGAAAAAACATGGAACTTCTGATCAGAACGACGTCTAGTGTACATCATCTCATCTTTTTTTCCACACTTATATCTCTTATGACTTCTGCAGCAGTTCAGGTGCAGGCAAGTGACAACCAATATATAACCATATATATATATATATATATATATATATATATACTGTATGTATATATATCTCCCAACCCAGTCCACATTTAGTCCTTATTTGCTGTATAATGAGATCCACTCTTCTGGGAAAATGTTCCACTAGAATTTGTGAAGATTTGTGGAGATTCATTCAGGCACAAGGCTGTTAATAAAGTCAGGTAGTGAAGTAGGTGAGGTGAGGAGGCCTAAGGTGCAGTCAGTGTTCACATTCATCCCAAAATAGGGTTGAAGTCAAAACTCTATGCTAGGTTACTCAAGATCTTTCACTCCAACCCATGTACAGCAGATCTTCATTGTGCTGGCTTTGTGCACAGGGACATTGTAATGGAGGAGCCGGTTTCAGGTCTCTTAGTTCAAGTGAAAGAAAAAATTGCATGCTTCCAGATCCAGAAACATCCTATACATTTGCTTTCCTCTAAAAGTTTATAAAAAACACATATTGCTGGAAAAGCGTCAACTGATTCTAACACTTTCTATATTGCGTATATGAGGAATAACGTATAGACAAATAAAATGACATTTGTATGTGTAACTATGGCAAACTAAGAAGAGTGAAAAAGTAATTAAGTGAGTAAAAACAGCTGAGTGTAACTAGTACTTAAATAAATAATTAAACAGTATAAGTATAAGCATGTAAGTAATTTATCAAAAAAGTTGTTAAAAATTGTAAGTAAATACCCAACTTACCAAGTAAAGATATCGATAAGTGAGGGGCTGTGTACGTGAGTGAGAAAGTAGATAATAAATAAATAAGTAGGTAAGTTCCTAAATATGTAAGTAGTTAAACAAGTATTAATAACAACCTAAATCAGCTAAGTAAGTAATACTTAATATGTAGATGTACTAAGTATAGCAAAATACATATGCAAGTAATTCTAAAAGTATAGGAAATTTCAAATAAATTTTTTCTAGTAAAAAAAAGTGATTAAGTGAATAAATAAAGCAAGTATAATTAACTAAGTATGAAAACTATTAGTAAATGAGTACTTGAAGTAGTTGAAAGTATGTAAATAACACACTAAATAAGCTAAGTAAGTAAGTAAGTAAGTAAGTAAGTAAGTAAGTATGTAAGTAAGTAAGTAAGTAAGTATGTACTAGATATATATACCCAAGTAAGTATGATTGAAAATACCTCAGTAAGTATATACAGTACACTAATAAAGCTACAGCAGTTTAAAGTTTAGTGAGTAAATAAGTAAAGTAACTAACTAAATCTATAACTACAGGGAGTGCAGAATTATTAGGCAAATGAGTATTTTGACCACATCATCCTCGTTATGCATGTTGTCTTACTCCAAGCTGTATAGGCTGGAAAGCCTACTACCAATTAAGCATATTAGGTGATGTGCATCTCTGTAATGAGAAGGGGTGTGGTCTAATGACATCAACACCCTATATCAGGTGTGCATAATTATTAGGCAACTTCCTTTCCTTTGGCAAAATGGGTCAAAAGAAGGACTTGACAGGCTCAGAAAAGTCAAAAATAGTGAGATATATTGCAGAGGGATGCAGCAGTCTTAAAATAGCCAAGCTTCTGAAGCGTGATCATCGAACAATCAAGCGTTTCATTCAAAATAGTCAACAGGGTCGCAAGAAGCGTGTGGAAAAACCAAGGCGCAAAATAACTGCCCGTGAACTGAGAAAAGTCAAGCGTGCAGCTGCCAAGATGCCACTTGCCACCAGTTTGGCCATATTTCAGAGCTGCAACATCACTGGAGTGCCCAAAAGCACAAGGTGTGCAATACTCAGAGACATGGCCAAGGTAAGAAAGGCAGAAAGTCGACCACCACTGAACAAGACACACAAGCTGAAACGTCAAGACTGGGCCAAGAAATATCTCAAGACTGATTTTTCTAAGGTTTTATGGACTGATGAAATGAGAGTGAGTCTTGATGGGCCAGATGGATGGGCCCGTGGCTGGATTGGTAAGGGCAGAGAGCTCCAGTCCGACTCAGACGCCAGCAAGGTGGAGGTGGAGTACTGGTTTGGGCTGGTATCATCAAAGATGAGCTTGTGGGGCCTTTTCGGGTTGAGGATGGAGTCAAGCTGAACTCCCAGTCCTACTGCCAGTTTCTGGAAGACACCTTCTTCAAGCAGTGGTACAGGAAGAAGTCTGCATCCTTCAAGAAAAACATGATTTTCATGCAGGACAATGCTCCATCACACACGTCCAAGTACTCCACAGCGTGGCTGGCAAGAAAGGGTATAAAAGAAGAAAATCGAATGATATGGCCTCCTTGTTCACCTGATCTGAACCACATTGAGAACCTGTGGTCCATCATCAAATGTGCGATTTACAAGGAGGGAAAACAGTACACCTCTCTGAACAGTGTCTGGGAGGCTGTGGTTGCTGCTGCACGCAATGTTGATGGTGAACAGATCAAAACACTGACAGAATCCATGGATGGCAGGCTTTTGAGTGTCCTTGCGAAGAAAGGTGGCTATATTGGTCACTGATTTGTTTTTGTTTGGTTTTTGGATGTCAGAAATGTATATTTGTGAATGTTGAGATGTTATATTGGTTTCACTGGTAAAAATAAATAATTGAAATGGGTATGAATTTGTTTTTTGTTAAGTTGCCTAATAATTATGCACAGTAATAGTCACCTGCACACACAGATATCCCCCTAAAATAGCTAAAACTAAAAACTACTTCCAGAAATATTCAGCTTTGATATTAATGAGTTTTTTGTGTTCATTGAGAACATGGTTGTTGTTCAAATTAAATCCTCAAATGAAATTAATCCTCAAAAATACAACTTGCCTAATAATTCTGCACTCCCTGTATAAGTAAGAAGGAAATCATGCACTGCAAGTTAATCAATAATTTAGTTAATTAGTAATTGCATAGAAAGTTAGTGAGTATAAATCTTTATTGTTAAATATAAGTACTTGAATTAGTGGAACACGTACAAATATAGCAAATAAAATAAGATAACTAAGTAAGTAAGTATGTAAAACCGGTAACATTGAAAAGAACTTGGTATCAGATGTATTGAGCATAACATTATATATTTGAGTAATTTTGTAAGTATAAGTACGTTCAAATGGGTATTTATGTGCAATTATAGATTATAAAGTAAAGCGAACTTAGTGACAAAAGTGGGTGAGTAAAAAAGCAAACAAAAATAACTAACGTTATTAACTGTGTGGTCAACTTTACATGAGTAGGCTGGAAATGATGTATATTAAGGTGATGAATAATTTGAAGTATTTAAGTAAATAAAGAAAAGTAAGATTTAGTGTTTAGTACAATAATAATATTATATTTATATTAATACTGCAGTATGACTTATGTATCGTCAACAACGTGCAATATTACTCATACAACGTGCAATATTACTCATACAACGTGCAATATTACTCATACAACGTGCAATATTATTTACTATTACTGCTACTGAAAAAAGTGTGTGTGTGTGTGTGTGTGTGTGTGTGTGTGTGTGTGTGTATATATAAATATATATTTTTTTTTCATTATAATTTTTTTATTATAAGGTCTATGTTTATTCTATTTCATATAATATTGTATAAATCTTTTGTGACTAAAACTGATTGTGAGAAACATTTACATGAACTGTAACGTACCTGTGCGAATGGCAATAAACCTGAAACACTGTATAAATAAGTAAAATTGAAAGTAAATGAAGGTAAATATGTTCATGAGTTGGTCAGTAGTAAAGTAAATAAGAGTTAAAGCATCAGAAGGTCATGAGGTCAGTGTGCTTCTAATTGAAGCTTCTCAGTTCGGAGCTGCTCATGGAAGGAAAAGTAGATCTTAATGCTCATTTTTATTCCCCTCACGGATTCATTCTTATTCTAGACGAGACACAGCGCCTTCCCCTCCTCGTATCCCAAAGTGTTTTCTCTCTCTCTCTCTCTCTCTCTCTCTCTCTCTCTCTCTCTCTCTCTCTCTCTCTCTCTTTCTCTGTCCAGCTCTTTTTCTCAAAACACAGCAGGAGAAGAAAAGTTCTAGTGCTCTGTGTCTGTTTTGTAATTAACACACTGTACCTCTATAAGTCAGGGATAAAAATACCCCGGGCAGAATCCGACCCCCTCTGTGTGCTGTTCCTCTGCGACTGTAATAAACATCCCTGATAATGAGTTTTGTGTTGAAAGGACACGGGAAGGGCGTAGACGGAGAAGGTCAATAATATAAACACTTGAACCAGACCTTCATTTCAATGCAAAATAAAAAAAATGATGCGTGCATCGCGATTTGCATGTGGATGAAATGTACATTTTGTCATGATGAGCTGTTTGATGAATCGCTGGAGCAGAACCGCTTCATTTTATAACCTCTGTTTGCTCAGGAGCCTCACCGTGGCTTGATGTTTCTCAGCTCGCTCTGCTGCCTCGTCCAGTTGCTTCTGAAGAGCTGCCTGGAGTGATCTCATCTCTTCTCTGATATTGAAAAGGACAAGAAAAGAAAGAGAGAGAGAGAGAGAGAGAGAGAGAGAGAGAGAGAGAGAGAGAGAGAGAGAGAGAGAGAGAGATAATATGAGAACATGGGAGTCAGAAGTGTCATTTCTGCCCCTGTGGGGTCATAATGCAGGTCATTTCTAGTGAAAAGCACTGATTGGGATATTCATACAGGATGTGTTGCGGCAGAACATTTCCGTCTGATTCCGCGGTGATCGTAGCTCTAGGACTCGAAATGAAAAACAAGGTGACGAGAAAACTAATAAACCAGGCAACGAGGAAATCAAAAGTAAACACAGCTTAGAATGGCGAGCTGTGTCAGAAACTACATCCTGTCGCTATTACCTGCGAACAAAACACTGTCTTTTGGGGTTTTTTATACTCTGTGTTTTTATTTTCCTGCAGACAAAGCGATGGCCTGGAGCGAATTCTGACTCTGATATGAGAAACTGTAACCATAACAACGCTAAGAGTCCACGCTGGTAATAACACAAATAGCCCTTTTTAAATCTACATATTTAATATTACTATAGCAAAGATAAGAAGGCTTTGGGTTGGAAGTTAGAGAAAATTTAAACAATCAAGTCTGTGACACTGTGACTTCGCGAGCATGTGATGTCACATGATGTCAATGTATTACCCAGAAACTCCCCTCACTGTGCTCAGTGTTTTGAGATATCACATGCTGATGTTGCAGTAAATTGGGTACTTTTATTATTTAATTGGTTAACGAGCATCATGTGACCTGACCATTCCCATTGCCCTGGGGTTTCAGAGTCTCCTTCAGAATTCTGGAAAATAATTGGAAATGGTCAGTCATTGAAAAATGTGTATTAAGAACAAACAGGACATAAACTGTGTGAACCCAACCAGCTGTGGTCACACCATACTGTACATGAACATGAACAGCTCAGTGAGGAGAAGAGCAATATTGAGGACGCCAGTGTCGTGCTCTCAACGTGCAGAAGTGCATTACGGTGAAGGAAAGACTGTTTAATGCCGTCATAACATATGTGAGAACAGGAGCTAATTGTAAAAAGTAACTATAAATGGATAAAAATTACAATGTGGTGTCATTTAGATATTTATTTTAACAGCAACACACACACACACACACACACACACACACACACACACACACACACACACACACACACAGTGTTCTATTCCTGATATTGTTCCTTGTGTAGTCTACTAGCACTTGATTTTCTGTATTGTATTAGTCTTGTTTAAGCAGTAATAATGGCCCTGGGCCATGGTCAAGGTGGAGGGTTAATGATGGAGGAACCACACAGTCATTTCTTGTTTCTGTTTACTGCAAGGTGTTAGCGTTTAAACCTCACAACACTTTAAACCTAAAAGATCAATTATGCAATTAATTTTAGTGTTACAAATATATACTACACATATGTACTATATATAAATCTTCCTCTTCTTCTTCTTGCTGCTTCTCTACACCAGATCATCCGTCTCCATCCCCCCTGTCCTCTACATCTGCCTCTTTCACACCAACTACCTGCATGTCTTCCCTCACCACATCCATAAACCTCCTCCTTGATCTTCCTCTTTTCCTCCTTCCTGGTGTCTCCATCCTCAGCATTCTCCTACTGATATACCCCATGTCCCTCCTCTGCACATGTCCAAACCATCTCAATCTCACCTCCCTCACCTTGTCTCCAAAACGTCCTACATGCGCTGTCCCTCTAATAAACTCATTTCTTTTAGTCAAATATAAATATATATATACATAACAAATTCCTGCAAGCATGTTACAAGCAGGAAGTAAAATACACTTGTGTCCTTCATTCTGTTCATCATCCAAACATTATTTTTGAGGAAAGCACTGGCAGCATATTGCTTGATCTCACAGATGGCTTGGTATCAGTTCAGGGCAAATGATTCCCCAAGCTTGTCAAGAGGCAATCTTCTTTGATGTGTTGCTGCTCAGAAAAATGTCAACATTCCCATTTGGCTTAATAAGTTAACATGAAAAAAAAAAATAATAATCCATCAATTTATTTACTTTCCCAAGCTGCTCATTGTACTGAGGCTTGAAACTAAAACCACTGAGGTTTTAAAATTCCCTGAACATATTGAATATTCAGAAGACCTTTGGTTTTAAAACCTAATCAAATACATCAAACATCCAGCTTTCCAACTTGTCCAAATTTTGACTGAACACTCAAAACATCTAATCCTTTCTCAGATCCAAATCGTAATCACATGCACAAAACAACCAGGTGTTTATCTGCTCTAGAACCCAAATAAATACACCAAATATCCATATATATATATATATAGTCAGTCCACGACTTGGAGATGACGATGGAGATAAGTTCTGATGACTCCATTGTAAATTGATTAAATGGAAAGTGGAGACATGTCCTGTCCTGCCCAGGACTCTTAAAGAATAATGATCAGTATGGGGTAGTGTTACTGTAACTTGTCAATAATTTTACATAAACGTCTCAATTTAGCAAAACAACTAGCATTTCTGTAACGTAGCGGTGGGCATGTGGACGAGTGCAGGTCAGAGGACAGATGTGCTCTGTTTCAGTGTCCAGCAACGGTGAAAAAGACGAGAGAAACAAGAGTTAAAACTGGGCTTTGAAACACTAAAAATACAACCTCTGACAGAGACAACAGAAATCTGTAGACCGCTGGCGAGAGTGAAGCATCTCACATGGCAGGCGATGCGAACGTTCTGGCAGCGTCCCATTCTATCATACGGAAATTTTTTCATCATCGTAAATTGAACCATCGTACCTCAGGGACTACCTGCATTCAGCAGACCTTTAGGTTTTGTCCAAATACTACAAACATTCAGCTTTCCCACTTGTCCAAATCCTGACTGAACTTTCTCAGATTCAAATCCTGATTAAATGCACAAAACATCCAGTATTTTCTCTGGTCCAAAACTTGACCAAATACACCAAACATCATATATCGACACCAAACATCCAGGTAACACCGTGTTTCCTAATCCTGTCCAAATACACCATTCAATCTAGGCCAAGACTAAGTCCAAGAGATGTCAAGACCAAAAACGAATAAATCCTTTACAAGTTCAGGACTTTAATGCAATATTTAACTTCATGTTTTCATTCTTCCTGAGTTTTTCCTCTTTTATAATATACTGTAAAAAGTTATTTTTTGAGACTCCATCAGACTCCATCAACACCAGAATGATTTTTAAGTGGTTTTGGCCAAACACACTCAGTGAATCAGTGTCCTATATAAATTCAGGTCAGCACATGAATCTCTGGAGATCAGGCAAGTGTCCTACAGACCTACACCAGTCTACTGGGTAACGGAAATACAAGTGGAGATCATAACAAAGATTATACAAAAGATATAATCAACACTGTGATGTCAGTGTATATCAGAATTCCACATTCTTACCACATATTTGTGTCTGTTTGTTGAAGCTGATGGAATGAGCATGGGAAGAGTGCAGGAGTCTTTGCAGTAAGATAGTTCTATGAAGATCATCCAGCAGAAATAATAGAATAAGTAGAAAATAATAGAATAGAAGAGGAGAAAACTCCTGTTCAAAAAATCCACTATATTCACATATTCTATTTTCGTAAATCGTGTGCGAAATGCTATTCTTCACAATCCTGCTAGGTCTTCTAGCATCCACAGGGTTCTGCTCCAGACCTACAGAACTGTTTGTAGGTAGACAAGCTTTGTACCTGTAACAGTTTGTCTTCTAACACCAGCTCTTGGTTTTCAGGGTTTTGTTGAAAACCTGGATTCGAGGTACAGTTAAAGGTGATATGTGCATTTTTTTCTGTTGTTCTTTATATTGTGTTTATGAGAAATAGAAAAAATAAAAACAAATCAAACTGAAAAGATTCGTGGACCATTTGAGTGATGTGATTTTTCAGCATGACAGTTTTTACAGTGTGTGTGTGTGTGTGTGTGTGTGTGTGTGTGTGTGTGTGTGTGTGTGTGTGTGTGTGTGTGTGTGGACAGCACACAATTTAAACACAAAGGCGAAAAGCACAGCTGCCACTTTTTTTCACAGTTCCTATGCAGGGCAGATCATCGCTGGAACCTCCTACAAACCTGTCGCTTTCTAAAACACGAGGTGGCGGTTTTACGAGGAAACAAAACCGAAGTAAGAGATACTCCACGCCAGAAAAAATGCCTTTAGGCCAAACAGCTTAAAACAGTCCCTCCTTCTGCAGCTTCTCTTTTCTCTTTCACTTACTTGTGAAGTTATTAAGAAAAGAACAGAGCTCGTTGTGTTACTGAGAAACTGCAATGAAGCATCGTTTCCTCCTCCGTCCTGAAGATGGTGGAAAACTATGCCTCTGACACTGGAGACTCCTTCTATAAATTAGTAAAAACATCACAAATTGCAAATTATAACATCAGATCAAGCACATTAATGCGGAGTGGTACCAACAAAACTTAAGACTAAAGCTGTAACTGCTGCTGTTCTGACCCACGTCCGTTACCACGTCTGCAATTTCTTCAAAGACGTTTGACGTGACGTACGTTTGACATAGGGCGACACTGTGAAGAGTAGTTTTAAGTTTCGAACGGCTCAAGCTCTTCAAGAGCGGAAGAACATTGCTGGAAGACGACGAGAGTTCAGGAAGACCTTCAACGAGCTCAACCCGTGCATGATGATTGTCTGAGAACAATCCACATGATCTCACTTCCACACTCACCAGATTAGGCTTCTGCAGAAGTCACCCTCATCCTAAAGCTGAAGATCCTGTTTAAAGGTGTCCGTTTCGACACCATTGTGGAGATCCGGCACGAATCGCAGAAGGTGCTTTAAAAAGAAGACTTCCAGGACACGTTCCTGGAGAACACTGGGGGTGCTGTATTGCCGTGCATGTGGAATATTTTAAAGGCAATCGTGTGGAAACATTGATAAATAAAGTATTTTCTTGTACAAAGAGCGAGTCTCCAAACATATTGATTTCACCTCGTAAGAACTTTGTGCTGCTGTTATAGAAAATTAAGCAAAAATCCCAAACGATTGAGAGGAAGCTTAATACCAAGAACTACATTTAAATTCTTCATCATGAATCGCCGGTTCAGTATCATTATTATGCAGCTCCTGATCGACACTTTTCACTTTCTCGAACTATTTTTGTGTTCAACATTATCTAGCAGAATTTCTTTTCTATTTTCCGGCGTGACCTCACTGAAATAAAAATGAATAATAAATAATGAATGGGTTCAGCGTGCCTGGGCTTTAGGCATGTTGTAACTTTTATGACAAAATGAAATGTAGACCAAACGCCAAGGGAATATCGATTCGTTGCTAAATCAGGCACATTTGTCTGAGCACCAGAACCATCATCGTACCATGTTCAACATTTTGGCTGACGTATAACTACATTTTGTATGCAGATGGTTGCATTGCTAGTTTTTGGTCTCCAGGGCTTTTGGTCTGATACAGTGAACATTTTTTCTGAAGGAGTGCAACATTAGGTTCACTTCAAAAATGCCTTTATTTGTCATTGCAGTACAGAGAAACTTTTTTCTTCAAACATCTGAGCTTGTTTGGAAACTGGGGTTGGAGTGCAGGGCCTGGTCAGGGATGAGATTCTGACCTCTGAGCAGAACGTTATGGTCTTTGTTCAACAGTTTACTGTAACAGTGGCAGTTTGGTGATGCTGGGGCTTAAACTCCTGACCTTCTGATCAGTAACCAAGAGCTTCTGTCTTTCCCAGTATACTTTTCTGTATTTAATGTTTTGGAATTTGAAGCACAATAAAACGCTAACGCTATCTGCACGTGTGTTCCGATACGTGCCGTATAATTTAGATAAAACTTCCTTTATTGCAAACATTGTACAACGAGTGCATTTATGTGGACTGGTAAAATGACTTGTACCAGTTATAAGGCGATGACATTGTGCATTGTCAGTCGGCTTAAATCTCATTAAAACACTGATTGGACTCGTGAACTTCTTACCGATGCCTCATGACGATAAATCAAACCAGTCCCAGAAAACTACTTAATAACCACAATGATATAAACTGTTTTGTAGGTGTTTAAAATAAGTAGTTAACAAAGCACATATAAACCACCTCTACAGTATGTCTGTCACCATTTTGTCATTCACACTCCTTTCATGGACCTTCTCACATCCAATTATTGATGAGTCCATTTCATCATGAAGTCAAGTGTGAATCCAGTAGCCTGGGTGTCGATACTTTTATGTCCACTAAGTCTGGTGGGACTTTCTGGTGGTTCACGTTGTCTACAAACTCCTTTTCATTCCTTTTAGAACCTCATCCTGTAAAACAGCACATTCTGACGTTGTAAATCAATGCTCTCCCCTGCAATTCCAGCTGAAGATACAATTAAAGCACAACATTTGTGGACACCTGACCATAAGATTGGTATGTGCTTCTTTCTGAACATCCCATTTAATATTTAATCCTCATTTCCTCTTATAATGAGCTACACTTTTCTGGGAAAATGTTCCAAAAGATATTGTGGAGATTTGTCGAGATTCATTCAACCACAAGGGTGTTAGAAAAGTCAGGTACTGATGTAGGTGAGAAGGTGAGGAGGTTCCTGGGGTGCACTCAGTGTTCACGTTCATCCCAAAGGTGTTCAATAGGGTTGCAGATCTATAGCAGGAGATCTTCTACATCTTCCATGTAAAGCAGATCTTCATGAAGCACAAGAAAAGGTTTGAGTCTCCTAGATTATATTAAAGGGAAAATTTCAATGCTTCCACCTCCAAAGACCTCATATACAATTGTTTGCCTCCAACGTCTGGGTAACAGTTTGGAAAAGTCAGGACTTCCAAGTCTCCTCTGCAAATTCCCAGCAGTCCTAAGGTTGGATATAAAGCTCTTTAGGTTGCTCCTTCTACACTAAGGCAAATTGAAAATAGAAAACAAGGTTGGACCAAGTGATAACTCGCTCAGAGAATCTTCATATCTTCAAACACCGGGCAATAAAGGGCTGAATAAAAACAACAACAACAACCGTGACTCAGGATTTCTCTTAATGGCACCACAGAGAAGCAGATGAATCCGTGCCAGCACGGCAGCCAATGAAGCGAACAGCAGAAAGCGAAAATATAAAGTAAAAGATGTGCCACCACAAAGCACACATGACTGGAGAGCGATCAGCGTAATTATCCCTCCTGTATGACAGCTCGTCTGGGGAAGAATACAAGATGCCTGAAGAAACCAGGAAGGTGGAGACGTGCCAGATTCAATGCCCACCAGCTGGGAATAATTGTATAGTTTGTCTGTTTATCCTCCCAGAAGCACCAGACAAAAGCAGAAGCACTGAGTCTCAGATCACCAGTACAAATACCCGAGTACCAGAGCACAAACATTCTCCTTTCTGTATCTTTTCTTCTCACAACACACAAAAATTAATAAATATACTCACAGGAAGCGTTTATTTGTCACATGGTCTCCTTGGAGACTGCTTTAGAGTGTATTATTATTATTATTATTATTATTATTATTATTATTATTATTATTATTATTATTATTGTTGTTGTTGTTGTTGCCCTTTATATCTTTAACATGCTTTTCAGGAAGCCAAAGCAAACCATCTTTATTACCTTCTACCCAGGATTATTGTCATATTCCACACACTGACATTTCACCTGATATTTCAACATCGGTATAATGTCAGCTGAGTCCTGCCCTCGATCTGCTGCTCGCTGGGTCAAGCTTCTGAAAAATGGAGATGTGACACATTTTACATCCCAGATCATGTTCTAAAGATCGAAATCAGCAGAACCTCAGTATAAATTAGAGAAAGTAATCCACAATTTTTAGTTGATTATCTGCTGATATAACGCAGGTTTATATTAATGCTCTTGTTCGAATTCACTTCACTTTCCATATCAACAGACGTTCAGAATCAGAACACTTTATTAATCTCATAGGAAAATGTTTGGGTTGCAAACATAAAGACTCAAGTAAAATAAAATATATGAAATCTTAAATAAAATATGCATCTTAAGGAATATATTAAGTTTATATGTTTATATAGAGTTGTACAAGTTATTGCACATGTAGCCTTATTATTATTTTTATTGTTTTTTTTATTTTATTATTATTATTATTATTATTATTATTATTATTATTATTATTATTGTTGTTGTTATTGTTGTTGTTATAACATTGAAATAATTGCCCAAGATATTAACATTGAATAAGTGTGACATGAAAATCTATAACTGTAATTAAGGCTCCATCTACACGAATCCAGATCAATTTAAAAATGGTGTTAAAAAGATTCACGTCCACACGTCGTATCCCAAAAGACGTCTGAAAACACTAACGTCTGAAAATGTCCCTGTACTGGGTATGTGTGAAAACTTCAGATGCTCTGACATTTCTGCCTGCCGTTTATTTACTTTTCGGCTCTTTGAAACGAATACAAATCAGTCATCGTTTTCTAAAGCATCCGTTTTCACACACAGTTCAGGCTGCGACGCAAAAACTGCCTTTTAAAGTTTATTCCACCCTCATAAACGTGTTTACTTAATCTTTTAAGAAGGAGTCTCCAGTACCAGAGGTACGTTCTCTAACACCTCCAGCATGGAGGAGATTTTACTCATTAGACAGAGAATAAAGAGAAGCAGCTGATGGATGGAGTGTTTATAGCAGCTATAACACAAGTGAGAACAGGAACTGACCTGCTTCAATGTCATTCACGACATGAAATATTACTTTAAAGTGTAAAAGCAATTACATTACATTGTTCAATAAAAGAAACAGAAATGGAATTGATGGCAAATTGCTGTGGTATTTCAAGCTTAGTTTTAGATTTTTGGACATTTTTACTCATACTTAACGATGTGTTCCTCGTCTCCTGCATATGCTAACGTCTGAATTCCAGCATGCAGCGTTCCTCTGATTATCTTGCCCTGATTTATAGTCCAGCTGAGTCTGTGCTAGACTGCAGATATCCGTGGGAGTCCAAGTAAACAAAATCGATACATGTGCAAAGGGCGCGAGCTCTAATTTCCTGCCTCTCAATCGGATTTTAGGAGGCAGATACTCGCAGCATCAAACTTCTTTGATTTTCTTGAAGCAACTCGGTCCATGGAGAGTAAGTACGGCCAATTAAACCAGGAGCGGGGGTGTAAATACAGTAAATAAATAATATAAAGAGCAGATCCTTAATGGGGGAAATATAAAAAAAAAATCTGAATATAAGGCTGAGCATGAAGCAGGTCAAGTCAAAGAATCATTAAAACTCTAACAGCAAAAACACTTCTGTAGCTGAAACTCTCGGCAATCAAGCCACATAATACCAAATAATACTAGATACATATTAATAGATACATAATTCTAGCAATATATATATACACTGAAGGCATCAAGGGCTATTTGAGCAAGAAGGAGAGTGATGGGGTGCTGCACCAGATGACCTGGCCTCCACAGTCACCGGACCTGAACCCAATCGAGATGGTTTAGGGGGGAGCTGGACCGCAGAGTGAATGCAAAAGGGCCAACAAGTGCCAAGCATCTCTCAGGGAACTCCTTCAAGACTGTTGGAAGACCATTTCAGGTGACTACCTCTTGAAGCTCATCAAGAAAATGCCAAGAGTGTGCAAAGCAGTAATCAAAGCAAAAGGTGGCTACTTTGAAGAACCTACAATATGACATTTTTCAGTTGTTTCACACTTTTTTGTTATGTATATAATTCCATATATAATTCCACATGTGTTCATTCATAGTTTTGATGCCTTCAGTGTGAATCTACAATTTTCATAGTCATGAAAATAAAGAAAACTCTTTGAATGAGAAGGTGTGTCCAAACTTTTGGTCTGTACTGTATACATATATATATAAACACCTAGATTTTCTTTTCTGAAAGGCACTTTTTTTTTTGGAGAAACAAATGTCCAGATCTTCCACTTTATTTTTATAAAAAATCCTCCCTCATCATGAAGAACAGTTTTACACTCTCAGCACCAGGACACCTCGTTTCTCCAAACATTCAGCTGAAACTCTTTGTTGTGTCTCTTCTAAAACTCTCTAAAGATGTTCTTCACTAGATGGAGATTTTCTTCTTCATCTCAGAGCAGTTCAATAGAATTGAGGTGTGGTGTCTGGGCAGGTGGTTCCATGATAGATATCACTCCAGACGTCTGTCTGCTCTCTAAATAACACCTACAGAACTCAGACGTGTTTATCGCTTCGGCTCATCGACTTGTTGTACGGTGAAGTCGCTTCCGATGAGCCGCAGTCCAGACGGAACTGCACGGTGATGAAGTGTGGAATGAGAGACACGATGGTTCACTTTCACTTTCTGGAATCTTCCCTGCTCCAAAACAACCCCAAGCAATTAAACTTCCACCTCCATGTGTGAGTGTGGGGGTGAAGGAGTCTGATCACATCTTCTCTCCTCTTCTTCCTCTTACACAAGTTTAATTCTTGTGTGTTTCTGCCTTTTAAATAGTGTGTGCTTATATATAGTATGAGAGCGAGCAGTTCAGGGGCAGTTTTAATAGAACCATGTTTCTCTATTAGATTTCTGCACTTTCGCACACACGTACACGTCCCTCTGTATCTCTCTCTCCAGTGTCCTTCTCTCCCTTTTTTTTTCTTTTCTCCCACTCACTGTAAAAGAGAACACTGATTAGATAAATTCCCAACAGGTGTGAGATTTTAACCGATTGTCTCCCCCGGCCTCGCCCTCCATTCACAAACTGGCGCTCGGCCACGCCCCCTGTGCCACTTATATATCTATTACAAGCTAAATTATGTTCTATTCATACACAGACATTAACCCCTTTTTTAATTCAGTAACAAGTCAGAAATGAAATCATGTTTACTATGTAGATGTAGATGTTCCCTTGGTTCCTAAAACGTTTTTCTGACATGAGTATGGACACTATGTGACCGCGTGTCTTCTCTGTCTCATTTTATACAATAAAAATCCTTTAACTATAAATCTGGGATTAAAGGAATTTTATTGGATTCTATTCTGCTTTAATCAGTTTTATCCAGAAATCTGCTCACATGAACACACCATGCTCTTCAGAGTGACTCGGGTGTATTAAAGAGATGTTTCCATCCCATGAGAGATTTTGTCAGCAAGCAGCGAGACCACCGATTTGATCTCATGACCAAATAAAGAATTCTGTAACGATGTTTGCTTTTAATTTTAGCTATATGCTAATAACCGACAGTGCTTGGTCATGTTCAGGAGCTTGGGCTGTATTACCTCCCGACTATGGAGTGAAAATGCAGGCCATTATACTGTAAATCTGATGAGTTTGAAAAAAAACCTCTGTTCTGACAACTTCTTCAGCCCAAACCAAAGAGCTTTTTGCTGTGATGTATAAACGCTAAAAAGCTGAGCCGTGCAAAAAATTAATAAATTGGTTCAAAGAATCTAAAAAAAAAAAGATGCAAAATAATAAATTTGCTTTGGTGCCTTCATAGTAAAAATGTCATGAACTGTTTTAATCCTTTTGTACTCCGATATGTTTAAATGATCAGTTTTTTCTGATATGCAGACTGACACCTCGTGTAATTTTTAGCGGTTTATAGCCACATTTACTGCATGTTCCACAAATTAAATGGATAACAATTCAATTTCGACTTCCTACAGCCAGAACACACACACACACACACACACACACACACACACACACACACAAAGTTTTTTTTTTTTTATCCCATTTGACTCTGTTTGTTCAGCGTCTGTCCTTGTGCTCGTTCTTCCCTTAGTTTAGAATCCGGTTCTGGATGTGTTGGATTTTTCTTTGTCTAAGCTGCACACTAGGTGGTGTCAAGCAGAAGAGCATCGTTTCAAGCCCACGTGAGATCAGAAAGACCGTTGTGAATTTAACCCCCGAAAATTACAAAATCGTTCGGCAACTTGTGCATGATGATCGTCGGAGAACAATCCACAAGATCTCACTTCCATACCCACACCGCTCGCCAGATTCGGCTACTGCAGAATTTACTCTCTGCCTGACGATGAAGATCCGGCTCAAAGGTCTCCGTTTTGACACTATTGCGGAGATCTGGCACGAATCACAGAAGGTGCTTCAAAAAGAAGACTTCCAGGACATGTTCCAGAAGAATATTGGGAGCAGTGCACTGCTGTGCATGGGGACTATTTTGAAAGTGAAGGTGTGGAAAAGTAGATAAATAAAGTACTTTCTTATTATTAGAGTGAATCTCTGAACTCACCTCATATGACTCTAATCATTAACATCCCATAATCCTGATCATCTCCCCTTACCCTCCTAGATTTACTTTTACATTTACAGCATTTAACAGATGCCCTTATCAAGAGTGACCTACAGCTATCTCATTTATACAGCTGAGCAGGTGAGGGTAAGGGTCTTGATCAAGGGCCCAGCAGTGACAGCATGACCTTCAACTTGACCTTCTGATCCAGCCTCTAACCCAATTTGAATTCAGACGGACCCAAATTTCACAATTGAAAGAAAACATATCAGGGTGAGTAAATTTAATATGGACAGACACTGGAGACTGATTCCAATATTATTTCATATATACACTTTGTTACAAATTTTGCAAACTTCACCATATTGATATATATTCAGTAATCTGATCCACATAACTAATATAAAGAAAACTGATTTCAAACTAAAACTGAACAGTGATCAAGAAAACAACTTCAAAAACTTAAAAACATTTACTGTATTTTAACTTTTACTGCATGAATCGTGTTTTAATGAATCACATCAGTTCTTAAATAAAACTAAACTGTGAATCAGGTCCATTTTTAAACTTCATTACAAAATCAGAACATGATATATAAAAAGTTTATTTTTTCCTTCTTTTCTCTAAATTTGTTACTCAACCAAACACAGTATCAGAACATTATACAAGCACTTTTCTTTTTTGCCACTGTTTATAAAAAATATTCTTCTTCTTCTAATTCTTTTTCGATTTTCTTTTACCATCATTGAGCTGTTATATACCTTCTGACCAATCACAATCCAGCACCTTGGAACAGTTTGCACTTGTTATCCTTTGTGTCATTCTTAAAAAAGTAAAAAAAAATGTTGTACCTTTGTTTGTGACTCAGCTCCAGAATCCTCTGCACATCCTTTTTGGGCACCGAGTCGTCATTCTTCATTGACTAAAATGAGGAAAAAAAGGGGAAATGAAAGATGTTTTTCAGACTGAACACTGGCCTTGTGTCTGTGATCTGCTGCTGTTGACTGAGAGATGTTTAGATTCTGTTCAGATTTGATGCTAAATAAATACAACTTCGATTTTTAACTCCGGGTCTGAGCGAGAACACAGGCGTAATCATCTCCTTTGTCATTGTGTTGCGAAAAATCAGTTGTGTTTCTGACTCATCTGGAAGGAAAGATGGAGATGAAACAAAATTAAAAGCCGTGCAGAAAAAATGACAGCGTTGAGTTCTGTAGCTCATGTACATGTTTTCTAAGTGAGCAACAAACTCCTCTGTGTTGTGCTGAAAAAGTAAAATAATCACTGACAGAGTGGAAGAAATACAACTTTTTATACAGTATAAGCAATGGCGCTCTTTTTATCCATTTATATTTATATGTAATTTTGCAGAGAAGTCATTAAACAAATAAACCTACATTATAGTAGCTATAAACGCCCTGTCCCTCACTTTTTATTTCAGAAGACTCCTTCTGACTCCTTCCATAGATATCAAATAAAAACATTTCTTTTCTACAGATGGAAAACTTCACCACCTCGTCAACAATCATGGGTTTATTTAATCCTTTTGTTGAATCTTTTAAATCAACACATTCTGACCAATCAGGATTCAGAATCCAGTAAGATCAAAACAGTAAATATTACTAGTTACAAAATACTAGCATTATACTATATATCTCTTAATTTAAATACATTTAAATAAATAAACATTACCGGTTACAGATTTTTAGCTGTAACGGATCTCTGGTGATATGTTACTAGATTCATCAGAATCAGAATAAAAAAAAAAAGCTTTATTACAGAGTAAGTTTACACACACAAGGAAACGAGCTTCCAGTGCAGAAGAAACGACAAACAAAATATAACAAAATATAAGTGAAACAGACAATAAAATAATAATGCACTATAAACTGAAGTAGAAATAATGTTTAAATAAATGTACAGATTTTATTTTCAAGTGTGCAAATGTACTATTCTGATTTTATGAATAAGTGTGTCAGTTATAATGGAGAATGTGTAGTTGTAAATATTTTAATTGTTTGACTATAATTTGACTATAATTGAGTATAAAAAACAGTTTGTGTGCCTGCTGTTCTGGTGGACGATGTTCTGTAGCCGCAACAGTTGGACGAAAGAGTGGGCTTGGTGTGTGGGGTCCAAAGTGATTCTCTTAGCCCTTTGCTCCACTCTGGAGGAGTAAAGATCTTGGAGGTTGGGCAGTGGGGCACTGATAATCCTCTCAGCAATCCTGAACGTCCGCTGAAGCCTCCTGGTGTCTGATTTGGTAGCTGAACCAAACCAGACAGTTATAGAAGTACATTTTAGTAGCTTCATGTAATAAGCTAGAAGAAAAAAAACTATATGTATATTGTTCCATATTAATAGCTACTCATCACTAGCTACATATTGTAGTTAGGTATAACTACGGATTATTAGACATGGTCCTTTCATGTGGATTGAGATGGATGTGTGATCGTGTCTTTATGGAAAGCTGGCAGAAATCCGAGCAGTCAGAGCCGAGGTGAACATTACAGCCCTCATCAGGAAAAGTTTAACGATAATAAGGCAGACTCTGGCTCAGTCTCGTCGTAAAAAATAAACAGAAGGACACAGAAGCGGCTCGGGAAAGGTTACATGTGCATAATTTATCTGAAATAAAGGTTACTGTTGATCATTGATGTTTTACAGCAGATCTGGCAAGATCAAGGTCTCCGTACCACCAAACCACCACCAGCCACCTCACTTCCGTCTCACACACACAGAAATACATAACGCTTTAAAAGAGGTCCCAAAACAAAAAAACACCACACATATACAGGTACACACAAGGATTTCAATCCTGAACAAGATTCATGAGAAAATCAGGAAGAAACGCAGAAGCTCCATGTTGAAAACCACATAGAGGAACTGATGAGACATCACCCTCCAGGCTGATGGAAATATGGCCACAGTGCCCTGCCAAGCCCTGGTACAACGTCCAAGTGCTCTGCCAAGACAAACTGGACTTCAAAGATATAAATATGTGAATCACTGTGGATTCATTGGCTGCTATTTGATGAACATTCAGAAGAAGAGCAACAGAGTCACATCCTCACACCAGCAACAGATCAGCGTATTACGTTCTTCTCTGATCTTATTCACTCTGAACAACTGCCTCTGTTTTAACTGATGAAAAAATCACAGTAATGATTCAGTCCGGTTATTTTATTATATTTAGAGTAAAGTTTGTTTCTAGTAAAAAGATTCATGATTTATGATATGTACATTACTGCTTTTATACTTTTTTATTAAGAAATAATAAATAATTAAATGTAATTCTCAATTCATTATATTTTAAGTAAATATGTAACATTACAAAATAATAGTTTTTTAAATATATTTAAATGTACTTTATCACTTTAAAGTAATATAATAATATGTACATTTATTAATATACAAATGCACACTAGGAAATATGATTATATTATATTATATTATATTATATTATATTATATTATATTATATTATATTATATTATTATTTTCATATTAATTTTATTGTTTATAATTTACATTTATGTTGTTTTGGTCGGATGAGAATCAGGAAGCTGTGATTTATATTCCGAATGACTTTTTCGGCACAAAATCTGAACTCAAAATCAGCAAAAGGTCACTAAGTGAGTACACACTTTGTGCTGAACATTTGGTGAAAGTGAAAGTTTTTTTTGCTCAACAAAATGTGTGAAATATTCTGTGTTTATTTGTAACATTCCTTTGCTCTGGTTTTTTTTTTGTATATTTTAACTTTTATAATTTATACCAAAATATTTGTTTGTGTTTATGTAAATCAGATGTTTATGCAGGTGAAATGGGGCAACAGGTTCGATAATTGTATGGGTGCGTTTATGTAAATGATAAGTGTATTTGCGGGTTTATGTGAATGAGAAGTTTATAAGGGTTAATAGGGCGTGTTTATGTAAATTATAAGTGTATGTAGCGTGTTTATGTAAATGAGAAGTGTATTAGGCTGAATATGGCATGTTTATGTAAATGAGAAGTGTTTTTATGTAAATGTAAAGTTTATGAGGTTGAATAGGATGGGTTTAATATAATAGGTGTATGTGGAGTTTTTATGCAAATGAGACGTTTAGGGGGTTGAATGGGGTGTGTTAAAGTAAATAAGAAGTGTATGGGTTGTGTTTATGTAAATAAGAATGTATAAAGGTACAATAAGGTGGGCATTTGTGAAAAAAAAAGTTAATATAATTGTAAATATGTAAATTAGAGTTTGTGAAGGAAAATTGGGGAATTTTTATGTAAATAAGAAGTTTATAAGAGTAAAATGGGGTGTGTTTATGTAAATGAGTTGTTTATGAGGATAAAATGGGGTGTGATTATTTAAATAAAAGTAAATTATGTTAATTGAGTTTACCTGTAGGTTTCCCTTTATGCTGTCCAGCTCTTTCGAAGTTTTTGAGAGTTGTCGTAAAATCCCTGTTCTTTCTGTAAACGCTTCCTTTAGCTTCTTCTCCAGCACTTCATAACTGCAGAGAAACAGAAAAGCAGAAAAGAACAACATCATGTATTATGTGGAGACGTGATCTTCTGACACAAAACTGAACTGAGATCAACTTTTAGAAATTCTGGGGGATTCCACTATATAAAGAAAAGTGTATATTAACACCCTCATATACCAGGTCGCAAATTCAGCCCCAATTCACCCCAGTGTACAATTAATTTACACAAACCAGCCAGATTTACGTGGAAAATTAGAGAGTTATTAGAATTAATAATTAGAATTATTACAGAAAGAATTTGTATGTAAATATGTCAAATATTCAGATTTAATTAAATGTATATATTTGCATAATTTCTGCCATAATGTGTTTCCAAAAAAAAATAGAACGAGAGAAAATGTATCTGAATAATGTTGAGTTTTAAAGAATTCAATAATAATAATAATAGATTTTACACATTAGTTTAAATAATTGAACTGAAATGTAATTATTAAATTGTGGAATTAAAAACCTGCATTATTACACCTTTATTACAATGTTATTACATGTAATAAAATCCCCTAAACCTCAATTAAAGACAGTATTAAACAGTATTTTATTGTCTATACTTTAAATTTGCAGTAATACAACGCATGTCTGAGTCAAAGATGGAAGATGCAGAAGACAGAACACAATTAATATGCAAAAATATTCTCGCTTTGTAGCTTTAAAGTATCAGAATATAAACAGGACATCAAAGACACATGAAAGGTCACTAATTAATGAGGTGTATTTGTTAGAACATTAATTAATCACTGTGTCTGAGCAGCGCATGAGCTTTTATTAGTATTTACTTCCTGCCAATAACCGAATCGTAACCCAGACACCGGAGAAATCAGTAAATATGTTCATTACCCGAGCGAGACGTCTCGCTCTGAGTCACGGCTGATGCCTGAGAGTGGAAACGAGTTGCTATTCGTTAGACGTCTGAGGTGACGGCGTGTCACGGGTCAAAGCTGAAGCGGGTTATTAGCACTGATGCTGAATCAAACTGCTCTGATCTCTCGTGTCACGCTGAAGACGGGAAACATGTTGTAATAAAATCTGACGTGTCGCAAAGTCATGCTTGTCACGTTTCCTATGTTATTTTATTAGAATGCAGAGCCGGTTCTGATTGGTTCTGATCAGCACTCAATGTGGCATGTTATTGTTTCCATAGCAACAGCTTATTCCGTTCACAACAAACAAACTCATACATAAAATCCATCACTTTTCCAGATATATTTACATTTGATATTTTTTCTGCCATATGTGTTTTTCCCACAAACTGTGGAGGCACACAAATGTACAATACGTCTTTTTGACGTTTTGTACGTCCCTTTACTTGAACTCGGAAACCCAAACCTCTGCTTTCTATGGTTTGGACTGGACGATCTCCTGCTAGAGAGCTCCACACCTAGTAAACACCTTGCGGATAAACGTACGCTGTCTGCACCCCAGGAACCTCCTCACCACACCTCCATCAGCACTTGTAAGTACCTTGTAGCTGAATGAATCATCACAAATCTCAAACAGCGCACTACAAAATTACAAACCTAATTATGGAACTAAATAGTCAGGATATTAATATTTCATATCTGCAGGGATAATTAATGCAAATGCAAAGCATATTATGGCAAATTAGGCAGATTTATGTATATGAGAAGTGTATAAGGGTTAATGGGGCGGTTTTATGTAAATGAGAAGTCTATATGGGTAAATTGGGGTGGGTTTATGTATATGAGAAGTTTATAAAGTTAAATGGGGCAGGTTTATGTAAATAAGAAGTTTATATTAGTAAATTAGGTCAGGTCTATGTAAATGTAAAGTTTATGAAGGGAAAATAAGCCATGTTTATGTAAATGAGAAGTTTATAAGAGTAAATTAGGGCGGGTTTATGTAAATGAAAAGTATATGAGGGTAAATAAGGGCAGGTTTTTGTAATTAAGAGTTTATGTGAATAAATTAGGGTGTGTTTATGTAAATGAAAGGTTTATGAGGACACACAATGGACATTGTCACAAAGCAGGTTTACAGAACTTAAGAATTAAAGGGATAAGACCATTACCAATCTATTAACCAAGTCATTATGACTGTAAAGTGACCAGAATATTCATATGTTATATACAGGGCGGACAAAGCAAAAAAAAAAAAAAAGGAGAAACAGTTAAAAATAACCTCGATGTAAACAGCAACATTTCTCGATCTTCACAAAGAAAATGAACTTCTACTAAAACCGGGTTTGTCGTTTGTGCTCCTGGTGTCGCGGTGATGTTTTATGAGCAGAGCAGCATGTGGTCGTGTTTATATCGAGCTCATGGATCCTCAGGACTGATGGGATTTCCAGGGGAGAATTGGCAGCTCACTTACAAACACACGCACACACACACGCACACACATGCACACACACACACACACACACACACACACACACACACACACACACACACACGTTCCTCACACATAAACAAAATGTGTCACAGCCTACACTCATAGACGTGTTATTTATTCATAAAGACGCCATAGGTGTCTGATTTTCATCACTTGAGAATGAAATTATTCCAGGTTTCTGTCATGGGTGTTTCCGGCTCGCGTTTTATTCGCACCATAAAAATCTTGACTGCTTTGTTTTATTGTATATAATTTATTATGATATGGTAGTGATCCCCAACCTTTTTTGTGTCTGTGGTCCGTATAATCACGCACAATAAAATATAAAAATGATAATAAATAAATTATCATAAAATTCTTCTTCTTTTTATTATTATTATATGATTAAATTATTAATTTTAATTACAGAAATAATGAGAATGGGATTTACTATGATGCAGAATCAGTAGGAGTTTCTTGCATAGACAAAAATAAAAAAAAAGTGCCTGAAATTGGAATAAGCAAAAATGATGATAATAATAATAAAAAACAGCCTGAAGACCAGAAAAGTCAATAAAATGGAAATAAAATTAAATTAAAACATTGTTTCTGTGGGACTCGTTACCAAATGATCCACAGGTCGGTACCAGTCTGTGGCCTGGTGGTTGAGGACCCTGTTATACAATATATCAGTGTATCAACTCCCACTGGACTCATTTCCCATCAGACACCACCATCGCCAGCATGGACTCCAAATCTTAACACTTACATTTGTGGCATTTGGCAGGCGCTCGTATTCAGCTTTATTTATAAAGCTCTTTTAACTACAGACAGTGTCTCAAAGCAGCTTTACAGAGATAAAGCAGTTATAAAAGAATGTTTATGTTTAATGCCTATAAGTGTGTTTCTTTAAATTCATCCCTAATGAATAATCCAGTGGTGACTGTGGTGAAGAAAAATCTCCCTGAGCCTTCATGAGGTACAAACCTGAAGAGGAACCAGACTTGTGTCCCTTCATTACAGTTCCATCATGTTGAGGTGTTCAAGGATGGACGCTCAAATGTAAACCGTGGTCCTGAGCACATTGTAGCAGACTGTTAATATTAATTACAATCCAAATCCATTCTCCAAGTTCTGAAGTTGTTCAGTAATTTCATGGATCTTTAGGCTGTTGATGTGGAAACATCTCCAACATCTTAACCACTGAGTTGCTCATTCCCATGTACTGATCCTCATGATTTTAAAGGATATTGATTTATTCAGCTCATAGTGAAGTTTACACAATGAGCTCAGTTCCAGCTGTCCTTGTCTGTTATTATGCATGTATATTAGATTAGATTAGATTAGATTAGTATAGATTGGATTTAGCTTTGTGTAAAGTACATGTAAGGAGCCAATAAAGTGCACTTAACATCCAACCAAAACCTCACAAGTGGCTTATTTATAATAAAAAGCAGTATTTTAAAATAAAGGGATGGGGTCCAGATGTACAGGTGTGAGAGTGAATAATGTGCAGAAGGTGCAGAAGGTAATAAGATATGGTATATATTAGGTGGTATCTAAAGTTTGGAGTTCCTGATCTCTCGTCGCCTTCCAGCGATGTTCTTCGGCTCTTGAAGCACGTCTCTGTTGCAGATTTGCTCGGTTTAATGCAGAAATTTCACGTTTACTCTTTGTTCTAACTCGATGTCTGGGGTGAAATTGCAGACATGGAAATACAGTAGTATAAAGTACAGTATCAATGTGCAAAGATTGTGTAGAGGATTAAAGCTCTCAAGAAGAGAACGTGCTCAAATAACATGATGTACATATACACATAGATGAATATTAGAATCATACTGAATAAATGTTTACATCTTTATTAAATCTCTCTGCATTAAACAGTAATGGGCGTGTACAGCTGAACAAAAAAAATAGTTGCGACTCAGAGTTAGACTTCACATTGGTGCCTGGAACCTGCTCTGCCTGGGTCCATCATCTGAACAATGCCGAAGTGAGCGTAATCTTCAGAAGAAGAAACAAAAGGACGCACAGCAGGTATGTAGAGAAAATCAATGGGGAAAAAAAATACAGGATCCGTTTCTCTGCTGTTCTTTAGTTAAGAATCGTACAAAAACTAATCTTCAAGCATTATTTAGGAATGTTATAAATCAGTAAGGAAGTAATTGTCTCTACAATACAGAGAGAGTCCAGAACGTTCTCACTGATGCCTGTACTTCCTGGTCAGGAAACTTCCATTCAAATCTCAATACCCAATCAAAATAATCATTTTGTAACTATTAACAAAAATAAGGAAAGCATCAGAGCTCAGTGTGAGATTTTTACCTCCGTCTCAGAGAGTTTGCTCCTCTCTGTGTGACGCTCCATAATGTATTACATTTTCTGGAACCTGACTTCAGTGTAATTATGTTTTGGAATAAATTCAGAGAACTGCTGCTCGGTGCACAATATCATTCTATTTTCTTTCCTCTTCCACGCTGCTCTGGTGTTTACTACGTCAAAAATATGGACCCATAAATTGTTTGCTGGCTTTGGATCCTGCAGAAGTTGGATGTGTTTTTTGCACCAGATGTGCGGTGAAAAGAAAAAAAATCCAATATGGATAGGTCGGAGGAGAGAGGTCACAAAACATACATTAGGAGAGTGAGTTCCGGCCCTGAGCGCAGTGTGCATCCGATAAACTATTGCAGGTTTCAGTACACAATCATCACCTCTGGGAAAGGGAAAGAAAAACTATAGATATGACAGAAATAAAAAATCTCCTTTCTTTTCACCAAGGCTGTGTTCGTTTTTTTTATTTCTCGAATATTGGCGAGATATTTCCCAGTGGCTGGAATGATGTATTTTATATATTTTTAATAGGAACAGCAGAGCTACAGTTCCTGTTTTTTTGTATTTTGTGAGGGTTCAGCTCTGGCCTGCACACATACCATGTCATTATATGGTTCTTATACATTTCCTAGTTGAATTGAAGCCTTGATTAGAATTTAAATTTATACCTGCCGTGTGTTATTTTGTTTATTTGTGACGTATATACGCAATTCGGCTCTGTTTAGATGATAATGCTGAGCGGTTTTGAGGATGCTGCCTCGCTATTTATAATTGATAACTGAGTAGGTAAATTGTTGCTGAACTTTTTCACACAAGTTAAAGAAAAGAAGTTTGGGCTCTGACATTACTTCAGTAAAAAGTATCCATTATCACTCCCTGTTTTAGTGTCACGCTGGTAACTGAACCACATCATATTAATATCAGGGCTTTCAATTAATTATAATATTTAATCGTGATTTATCGCATGATTGTCATGAATGAACTCGTGATTAATCGCAAATTAATCGCACATTTGTATCTGTTCTAAATGTACCTTAAATTAATACTTTTCACATTTTTAATACTCTAATCAACATGGACAAAATATTGCTGATTATTGCATGTTTATTATTAGTGAAACCAAACATAGAGCATGAAGACAAAATAATCTTGTCATTGTTTTAAAGTAATGATGGTGTTTAAAATGACGTAAATAATCAGGACACCAAACTGAACTTTGGCTATGTTTCCACACGGACAGTTAATGAGGTGATACTGGAGAAACTGCACCTCTTATAACTTTCATACAGATTACAGAATCAGAGAATAAATGTTTTCTGAATGAATGTGTGAGTATTTACTGAGATGCAGGGGGTTTTTATTTATGTGTCTGTGAAGAGAGATGGCAGAGAGCGCCCCCTGTGCGTTTTCTATATTTTACAAAAGCACAACATTTTGTTGTTATTATGAGTGTGTACAAATAAAAGTAGACCCTTCACAGATTCTAATAAAGTATTGCTCTTATCTGTACAATCAAACAAGACTGGGTAATAAGTTCGTTTCACTGTTATGAAGAAAAACAGCCACAAAACGCGCCGGTGCGTTTGTCGACCCCCAGAGGGTAAATTGTTGGATGTGTCCATCATGGCGGATTTTAGTGCTGATTTCAGATTTGGTGCACAGAAAGTATTTTTCGAGGGAGTTTTTTGATATCTGAGTAAAGAAAGGACGTCATGGATATACCTGTTTTGCGTTAAAACAGAAATGTGTGCTGCGTTAATCGAAATGTGTGCTGTTAAAATGAATTTGCATTAACATTATAAATGTGTTAATTTTGAACAGCCCTAATTAATATATTAATACAAAACAAATTTCAAATTTTGTTACCTAATAAACATATCCAGTCTGAAGATCCACCATGTAGAACACAAGCAGAGAGAAGATGATGATCAGGTGATCAGGAATGTCTCTGTTCTCACTCATGTTCTCATCACTGACTCCCTCTGTCTCATCCACGTTAACCCCAAACTTCTTACTGCCTCCTGCTCTGCTCACTGTGAGCTTCAGAAACTAGTCTACGTCTGTGGTGTGAGAGAGACAGGAGATGATCTACCAGTGGACTGAAAAATCAGCGTAATGACAGGAAACATGTTGATGAGCTGAAAACGGCTCAATAAGTAGATAAAATATTGATCATGTCACCGAATAGATTAAAACTAAAGTAACGAGTCTGGTTTAAAATGTAAGAAGTAGAACGTACAGATATTTGTGTTAAAAATAGAATGAGTGAAAGTAAAATGTCCGAAAAATAAATAGTGAAGTAAAAAACTAATACCAGAAAAATCTACTGAAATACAGTAACAAAGTACTTGTACTTCATTAATTCCACTTCTGGTTGGGAGCAGCATCCAGAACCACCCTCGCTTTCACTAGTTTTAATTATTTACCTGTTTTTCTCAACAACAAAAAAATGTTTTTAAAGCAAATAAGGCGTCTGTGGTGCTCTTCCTCGGCATGAAACCATACTGTTGCACACAGATGGTCACCTCTTCTCTCAGCCTGGCTTCCACTACTCTTTCCCAGAACTTCATGGTGTGACTGATCAACTTCATTCCCCTGTAGTTACTGCAGGTCAGCACATCTCCCTTATTCTTAAAGATCAGTACCAGCACACTCCTTCTCCATTCCTCAGGCATCTTCTTACCTTCCAAAATCATATTAAACAATCTTGTTAAAAACTCCACTGCATCTCTCCTAAACATCTCCATGCTTCCACTGGTGTGTTATCTGTAATAGGGATCTCGCCTAGGTTAACAAAAATGCTAAAAAACACAACCCCAGTTGTGAGTTCAAATCCCAGCAGCATCAAGCTCCACTGACCCTTGAGCAAGGCCCTCAACCCTCACCAGCTCAGTTGTATAAATGAGATCATTGTAAGTGAGTCTGGATAACGGTGTCGACTGAATGCTGTAAATGTAAATATTGACCTCTGTTGTTTATGTTTTTTTGGTATTGCCCTGAATAGCCTTGGTCTGTTTGTTGATCTCCTGACTTCTAATTTCTTTTGTATGTTGCTCTTGGATTTAACTGTTCTTCCTTCCTGTTCTTTCTGAGTTCTAATCCCAGCACATCCATGCTGCTACTGCTGGGGCTTTGAGTAAGACTTAACACTTAACTGCTCAGTTGTAAGTCGCTCTGGATGAGGGCCTCTGACTGAGCATTAGACTACTGAAAATATTATGATCTGGCAACTTGTACATTACTGGATTGTCTTTGAGAGCCAGAAAACTTATGAAGGACAATAAATTAGTGTGGAAGAATATTTAATTGCTGTAGGTCAGAGTGGTGAGTCGTCATCTTGCTGTGATTTGGACGCCTGCATGGACGTCGGCGTTGTGGCGCTCACTTGGGTGAATTTGTGTTACAGTGTGAAAGAAAACAGCATTAGTGCACAGTCAAGCATACTAACAGCACATCGACTTCCTCCTGCTATCGAGCAGTGTACAGCGCTCCTATGTTTCCCTGCTAGCCATGGTTGCACAATTTAATTATCACCCTGCAGCCACTGGGGATTGGATTTGCCCAGCATTAAAGGAACATGCATTTAGAATAACATCCGCTCTTTTGGGAAGATGTTCCACCAGTGCTTGTGGAGGTTTGTGGAGATTCATTCAGCGGCAAGGGTGTCACATTAATCATGATCAAAAGAGTGAATCTCTATAGCAGGAGATCTTCCACTCCAGCACATGGAAAGCAGACGTTTATGGAGAGGGCTTTGTGCACAGGAGCATTATCATGCTGGAGTAGGTTTGGGTCTGTCTGTCTGTCTGTCTGTCTGTCTGTCTGTCTGTCTGTCTGTCTGTCTGTCTGTCTGTCTGTCTATCCATCCATCCATCCATCCATCCATCTATCTATTCAGGCAGTTCCATTGTTAAACATCATCTGCATCAGAGTCAGTAATGATATTGTATCTGTTCTTCTGGCTGCATTCAGGTTTATTCAGATATATTTGTAAATTCATCTATATTTTTTTTTATTTTTCATTTTTGTCCACCCAAAAAAATGAATACAATTTGTAAATGTCATTTTTGCATTGTAGTGTGATGTGGGAGAACAGAGATGTTCAAAAACAATGACAATTTATAGGTGTGTTTTTATAGGTGTGTTTTTATAGGTGTGTTTTTGGTGAATCATTCAACAAAAAAATAATCTCATTTACATTTCTGGTGACACTTCTATGCAGAGCGACTTACAGAGATCTCAGTTAAACAGCAGAGCAATTAAGGGTTAAGGGCCTTGCTCAAGGGCCCAGCAAGGAGCCACTTGGTGGTGCTTGAGTTTAAATTCCTATCTTCCAATCTTCCAACCTTCCAATCAAAAGTTCATCATTATCTTAACACCTGAGCTACAGCATCCAAACAAGTCTTAGGATTAGCAACAGTTTGCCTCTTAATGTGTCCGTCTGAAAAACGTTTCTTTAACCCCATCACACCATTTTAAAGAAACAGAAAAGAAATCAACATCAGACAGAAACAACGCAGGACGGAGATCTTTATGTTTTTTACGCATGCACAGTTTTGGATGAGGGGATGAGTGATTTTATGGACTAGTGAAGACAGAAACAAGAGAAAGTGTTGATGAATGAAGCCTGAGATATCAGGTCAGATATTTCCCAATGATAAACTGAGGCTCTCCATCAGCATGAAGATCTCTGATGCTCAACTGCAACACTTGGGAGACGACTCAAAACACATTCACCAACTTGTCACCTACCATATTATTCCGGTGAAGGTGGACAGGTGTGTGAGAAATGCTCCTCAGTGCGCGTGTTAATCTCTTTGTTTAACATTAACCAGATCTCTAACCTTCTTTCAGGGCTATTTTGGGGTTTATTCAACACTTTAATGAACTTTTAGATATGTAATAATGTAAAAAAAAATAATCCAGTTATTGTTTTGCACATCTCTCTAAATGAATTCATTCTGGAATTAACAGACATTAAAAGGAAAATTCTAAATTTTATTAAGTAAATATAAATATATAGAACATCCACAAACCTCTAGCAGGAGAACAGGAAGTAAATACAGACACAAATCCGTCTCTTTGCATCAGTGAGATCGCGAACGCTCGGCTTAAAAGCTTCACAAATCACACCAGTTTGTTGATGTCATCAATCAGTTGAAAAATAGTGCTGATGAACATTTCAAAATGACGTCGGCTGTTCCAAAGGCAGTGCAGCGTGCCATGTTCTCGACACCGGCTAATAGCTGCAAACTCAGAGTGCACGGCTTAAAAGGCACCTTTTGATTTATACGTTAGAAATAATATATTATTTGCCTGTAAAAAGCTTGCAGTGCAGTTCTGTGTTCCGTCCAGCATCCGGAATATTCTTCTGTATCTCCGCTGTGTTGGATTCTTATCAAACTTTTCCATTAATGACAAATTATTTCATTAGCATCTAAAAAAAGGGTTATTTTTATCAATCAAATGCAAAATAATTATATAAATAATCGTTAGTGCATTCTGCTTTAGTCAGCGTTCTGTACGAGCGATCTTGTGCAGAAGAAATATCTTCCAAACGCAATCCTACGCCCTAACTGGCAACAATCTGTATGACTCGGAAAAACCCAGAGGAGCCGTGATGGATTCATTCACAGCCTCGAATTCGTAATTGTGTCACATGGATTCCCAGCATGAGGAGACGAGAGAGAACATTAAAAATCAATTTCTTTCCATTAGCCAGAAATACCTGTATTGACTGCTGCTGCCCGGATAAAATATGAGGACGGACAGATCGAGCTCAGGCGAAAGGACGACCTTCTGTAGCTCAAAAAAGAATTTTTTTATGAAACCTGATCTCAGCTTAATTCTTGAAAATAAAGGAATGTGGGTCTGTCCATTAGGACATTTATACTATTTAAATAAAAATGTGTAGATTTTTCCAGAAATATGGCGTTCCTCCTCAAATCTGTTCCAGCATGATGATGTCCCTGTGCCCAAAGCCAGCTCCATAAAGATCTGCTTTCCATAGGTTGGAAGATGTGGAAGATCTCCTGCTATAAAATTCTAACACATCCGAACACCTTTGGGATGAACGCTGACTGCACCCCAGGAACCTCCTCAACTTCTGCTTGACTTTACTAACACCTTTGTGGCTGCATGAATCTTCACAAAAATCTAATGGAACATCTTCCCAGCAGAAAGGAGATTATTATAACAGGAAATAAGAACTGGGAAAACAGCATGTGTGTGTGCGTGCGTGCGTGTGTGCATGCGTGCGTCCGTGTGTGTGTATGTGCGTGCGTGCGTGCGTGCATGTGTGTGTGTGTGTTTGTGTGTGCGTGTGTGTCGCAGTTAAAATCATCGATTCTGAAACTGAGAGCTCACAGTGTGAAAGCTTGTGTCCTTCAGCAGAGCTGCTGATCTGAAGCTACATTAAACTAGTTAAGTTCATCTGACTGGATAATGATGTGACACCGTCAGTTCAGGGTGCCAACAATTATGCACTACTCGTCATTACCAGTTAGTACGCTATTATCATGTCCTGTCTGCGCAGCGATTACAGCGATCAGGTATAACATTATGAACACCTGCCTAATATTGTGTTGGTCCCCTTTTTACTGCTAAAACATTCGTGACCCGTCGATCATCAACAGCATGAACTTCTTCAGCAGTTTGAGCTACAGGAGCTCGTCTGTTGGATCGGACCACACGGACCAGCCTTCGCTCCTCACATGCATCAATGAGCTTTGTCCCCCCATGACCCTGTCACCGGTTCACCACTGTTCCTTCATGGGGCACTTTTGATAGACACTGACCACTGCAGACCAGGAACATCTCACAAGAGCTGCAGTTTTAGAGATGTTCTGACCCAGACGTCTAGACATTACAATTTATTAAACTCACTCAAATCTTTACACTCGCCCATTTTTCCTTCTAACGTCAACTTTGAGGACAAAATGTTCACCTGCTGCTTAATAAATAAATCCACCCACTAACAGGTGCCATGATGAAGATCATCAGTGTTCTTCACTTCACCACTCAGATCTGATGATGCTTGTTGTAGAACGGAGATCCTCACAATGGCAGCTTGAAATGAGCAGAGCAGACACGGTCATGATGTCATAACTGGTAATGATGCCGAAATTCCCTTTCTTATACACTATCACCGTTCTTCTAAAGCCGTCACAGTGAGCGCCTGTTGTGCACCACTCCACTACTCCATTATAACTCATGGCAAGGGGTTTGAATTGAGCTCGTACTGGTTCCAAACAATGTCCCAGTGTCACCAACTTCTGGTTCCGAAGATTTTCTGTTTCCCTGTGCAACCCTGTATAATTTTATATACACAATATTCCCAAAAGTATTGGGACACCTGACCTTTCCTTCAATATGTGGTTCTTCTCCAAACTGTTACCACAAACCTGGAGGCACTCAATTGTACAGGACGACTTTGGATGTGATATAATAAAACTTTGCCTTTACTTGAACTTGAAAACCCAAACCTGTTCCAACATGAACAAAACCAGCTCCATGAAGATCTGCTTTACATGGTTTGAAGAGGAAGATCTTAGGTGGCCTAATATAGAGCTCCTGACTTTACTAACACCCTTGTGGCTGATGAACACAAATGTCCATAAGCACACTCCAAAATCTACTCAAACATCTTCCCAGAAAAGTGGAGTGAATTATAAGAGCAAATTGAGACTAAATGTTTAAAGTGATGCTCATACTTATGATCAGATGTCTGCAAACTTTTGGCAATATAGTTTAGAACAAGAATTATTCAGAAGCATTACAGCGTTACAGTTTAGATCGCTGAAATACCACAATCTGACCCTGGCTTCAATAAACAATAACTCCACGTGATGAAGAGTCATGGTTTAGTGAGGAACTGCATTCCAGATCATGCACACAAGCTTCTCTGGTTCCTCATGCACGGAGTAGAACTTATCTATTTGTCTTCATCTGCTATTTTCCTTAAAGCCACTTATAATTCAGTGGTCGTTTGGTCTGAATATATTTGTTTACATGTGTATCAGGACCATCTGGGATTGTTTTACATGGCTACTGAAAATTAGAACAAAAGTTGAATAACAATTAGACCAATCTAGAACAGAGCAGCTGGTCTCAGTACAGCAGTCACTGCATAACCTCCAAATGTCAAATGAGCACCACTTAGTCCCCGTGTCCCCTGTAGATCTCCATCGCTGTAGCGCTGACCCCTGCTCTGTTCTAGATTGGTCTAATTGTTATTCAACTTTTGTTCCCTACAGTTTCCTGAGACGTTTTTTCCTCGTTGCAAAGTCGCTGAATGTCAGATGTACGTCACGTCAAATGTCTCCTGCTGTTTGCCCGGTTTTACACAGAAGTTCACGACACTCTTTGTTCTAACTTGCTGTCCGTGATGAGACGTTGAAAACGCAAGCAGTCAGAACAGCACCAGTCACATTATTAATCTCCAAACCTTTTCATGCCACCTCGTAATATACTGCACACCCTATACTCTAAACCTTACTGTTCTTCTGGTCTCTTACTACAAGTGCTGCTCAAGAACTTTGTCTCATCTCATCATTATTACCAATGATGAGATGTTCACCTAATAGTCTTTGTCCTGAATGGATGCCTGCCAGAAATTCATTGCATCATTTATCTTAATAAATACCTTACCCTGGTCAGGGTGGTGACGGATCTAAAACCAGAGAATATCTCAGGAACATTGGGTGCAAAATATGAATTTTTCCTGGACTAGATTTCAGTTCATCACAGAGTAAAGTTCAAATTGTAGCCAACTTGCATCAAAAGCTGAGAACCTGAAGATACTGGTAAACAACTGGCGAAAAAAACGGTGGCCTCCTCATTAACTGTACAAAAACATCTACACTAAGTACTGAGTGCTTTTCAAGATGTGCTTTCTTTATATTACGTTGAATCAATATCACTCCTGTAGCTGTTAGTGGAAAAAAGAAGCTTATGGAAAATTCATAGCTCCATACGCAGCCTCATCAGCACCAGTTGAGAAGACCTGGATCTGGAGTAGTGGCTTGTCTATTCTCCATCTCTACTCATTCTCCCATGAAAGTCATATCCTTATATGAATGTCCAATCCTCTGCTTTACTGATGACACTTATTGCTTCATTCCTATTTTCCTTCAGGTTCCACATTTTTTTTGTAGAGATCTCAGAATGACTGGTTAGTATCTTCATCCTGGATGGCAGCTTGTCACCTGAAACTAAATCCCAGCAAAACTGAGCTCCTGTAGATACCTGCCGAATCCATAATTTCCCCAGGGAATGTTCAGATCGCACCATTTGACAACTTCAGGATAGTTAACCGAGTATCATGCTCTGCTCTGACGGGCGTGTTGTGTGTTCAGTCTCCAGGTTCTGTATGAGGATGAGGATGGATTTTGATGGAATTTAGTGAAAACTTCTGTAGATTTATTCAGTCAAACTATGTAAATATGTACCAAAGCTAATAGCATCCAATGAACATAATGTTGATATCCAAATGATAGTTCCTGGTAAACTAAATTCCAAAGCGGCTGTAACTCGCACTCGTGTCTGAAAGCAATTCAGAAGCCGGCTGTGGTACAACCAGATATTAATTTCAGTTAGAAAATACATTATACAAAATATAACCCTGATTGATCTGTGATAGGATTTACATTTACATTGTTGCCATTTTGTCAGATGATCTTATCCAGAGCGACTACACAGTTGAGGGTTAATGGTCTGGTTCAGAGGCCCATCAGTGGCAGTTCAGTGGTGCTGGGATTTGAACTTGTGACCTTTTAATCCAGAGCCAATTATATGGGAAGTGGGAGCTCAGTGTTTAAGGCACTGGCTTACTGATCAGAAGCTCGAGGGGTTAAGCCACGGTTTAGCCAAGCTGCCACTCGTGTGGCCCTTGAGCAAGGCCCTTAACCCTCTGTGCTCCAGGGCACTGTATCATGTCTGACCCCAGCTTCCTAACATCACTGTGCTGCCAAAAAGCATTATTTTAATATATATTTCACATTTGCATTTGTTTAATAATTTATTTGTATATTTATATCAGATTTATTGATGTTCTTCTCTTACTATAGAATGTGGTTTGAATTGCTGTTATTATATTATTTTCAGCATCATATCTCATTTAAACTGTATTTGGATTTGTCTTGTGTCATCTCTTTAGTGTGGATTTTTATGCTGTTGGTTCTGACTTCCAAATCATATATTTGATTAATTGCTGATCACAGGCCCATAAACCTTAAATCCTAATCCAAAAAAACCGTCTGAAAACCCGAGCAATAGCACTGGAGGCAAACACAACTTACTCTGAGACTGAGCAGAGAACAAGCTCACAACTGGCAAACACAAAAGGAAGGGTCATGGGTATCACCCAGTCATTTACAAGAAAGTGCACTCATGTTTATAATGATATTAAAAGTGTTTTTTTTCCCCGTGTTCTGTTGACGTGAGTATGGGGTCTGTACATGGAGCTAAATCCAGCACCAGAGAATTGACTAATGTACTGTAATGTATAGAGATAATTAATGAGTAAAGAAAGATAATATAACATGTTCTACTGGAGTGAAAGATCTGCTGTAGATCTTCTTCTGTAGACTTTACCAATCCTCTGACTTAAACCCTCAGCGGTACGCTTCAACTCAGACATGCTAATCATTGTGTTCAATTTAGGCTAAAGTCCTTCATCTGCTCTGTGATACTGAAAAAGGAAATGTTACTGAATGGACCGAATTACGGTGCATTGATTTTGTTTCCTGCTTTGATAACATCTGGTTGTGTCTTCTGGTGGAAAGAGTAATAACTTAATTCATTATGTCATATAGTTTCTACCTTTATCCAAAGCTACAGCTACAGGATACACAGTGTAAATCAGAATTTCTAATTATATACAGTTATAATTATAGAGACGGATGTAGAAGGTGAAGCAGAAGTACAGAAATATTACAAGCGGTGAGACATTTGTGCATTAACAGTGTAGTGTTCATTTGTAAACAGTTACATTTCGAGGTTTACTGTGTGTAAGCAAAGTGAATAAAATGAATTCTGTAGAAAAAGAAATAGCCGCAGATACTCAAGAACACTGAACTGCATGAACAACACACACCTGAACCTGAATAAAGAGCTGACATAATGAAATTTAATCAGGTGCAGAACCCGACTCTGAATACGCAAAACTTTTTTTGTGGAAATAGTGATGTAACTGTAGAAGAGTGGAACAGAAGAACAGAAGAGTGGAAGGTATTATAATAGCAAATTAGCAAATCAGGAGTACACACACTTTTGTCTGTGTCTTGTAGCTAGAAAAGTTATTTTGCTTTGAAAAACCAATTTGAGGGGAAAAAAATAAAACATAAAACAGCAATTAAAAATCAAAATTACTTGTCAGAACTATAAAACTAATAAACAGGCCACACCCACAAGAGACAAAAGTACTTAGAAAAAACACGTTTACAAGCATCGCAACTGAATTGTCGCTTTGCCAATATGAACATTGTTTTTATTATTATTATTATTATTATTAATATTATTGGTATTGGTATCTGTTTAAATCTGATTGACTCAAACAAATTGCAAAACAAACTGAAATATCTCATAAAATCCCATCCTTTCTTTTTTATTTTGATTTAAAGGCTATAGAGTCTCATTCATGACTCAAACATTCACCGTTTACTGTAAGATCATGACAAAATATTTTATCGTCGCATTCCGAGAGAAAAATGATGAAATGCCGTTTTATAGAAATGTATAAACCAATCTTCAGCATATAATGCTTTAGGAATGCATTATAACATTATACATATACATGAGGCTATAAAAAGTGTTATTAAAAATGATTTATATATAAAAAGTTGCCCAAAAAAACATCACCCTCCACTTCAAACCACAGAGAAAGCAGATGCCATGGTTTTCATGCTGAAGAAATAAAATCTCTATCGATAATCCACAAGTGTTTTTCTTCTTGTGTTCCTTTTTCAGTCTGCAATTTCAATCCCAAATCATTTTGCATTTAAAGTTTAATACTGGTAAATAAATCCAGTGGTCTGGATGTAATCTATAAACCCGTCTCTGATGCTTCAGCTTGAGAAAAAACATCTGCATGAATAACACACATAAAGAACCTCCAAAAAAATTAGTGGATGTAATCAGGTGCAGAACCGGACTCCGAATACACAGAACTTTCTCTTCAGAAATATTCACTTTATTCTGTAAATATCACACATTTAATAAACTTTACCAGACAATATATTTAACATAAATACACTAAATAGACAAAAGGTGCCGCCATAAGATTTGTGTGTGTTTTTGAACATCACATTCCACATTTAGTCTCCATTCACTGTTATAATGAGCTCCACTCTTCTGAGAAGATGTTCCACTAGAGTCTGTGGAGATTTTGGTGAATCATTCATCCACAAGTGTGTTAGTAAAGTCAGGTCTGGATGTAAATACATATTATAGTATAGTTGAAACTGGTGTTGAGTAAATCTCTCCCAGCTCAGACTACACAAATATTCATGTCGGGAAAGAAGACGTACGATCAGAGGGGAAATAATAATAATAATAATAATAATAATAATACTAAAAATACTACTACTACTACTAATAATAATAATAATAATAAAAATACTAACTACTAATAATAATAATAATAATAATATTAATACTAATAATAATAATAATAATAATAATAATAATACTAATAATAATAATAATAATAATATTAATATAATAATAATAATAATAATAATAATACTAAAAAAACTACTACTACTATTACTACTACTACTACTACTACTAATAATAATAATAATAATTTTAATATAATAATAATAATAATAATAATAATAATACTAAAAATACTACTACTACTACTAATAATAATAATAATAATATTAATAAAAATACTACTACTACTAATAATAATAATAATAATATAAATAATAATAATAATAATAATAATAATATAAAAATACTACTACTAATAATAATAATAATAATAATATAATAATAATAATAATAATAATAATAATATAAAAAATACTACTACTATACTACTATAATAATAATAATAATAATAATTTTTAATAATAATAATAATAATAATAATAATAATAACTAAAATACTACTACTAATAATAATAATAATAATATTAATACTAATAATAATAATAATAATAATAATAATACTAAAAATACTACTACTAATAATAATAATAATAATATTAATACTAATAATAATAATAATAATAATAATAATACTAAAAAAACTACTACTATTATACTACTACTACTATAATAATAATAATAATAATTTAATAATAAAAATAATAATAATAATAATAATAATAAAAATACTACTACTACTACTAATAATAATAATAATAATAATAATATTAATAATATTAATATAATAATAATAATAATAATAATAATATATAATAATAATAATAATAATAATAATAATAATAATATTAATAATAATAATAATAATAATAATAATAATAATAATAATAATACTAAAAAAACTACTACTACTACTACTAATAATAATAATAATAATAATAATAATAATTTTAATAATACTAATAATAATAATAATAATAATAATAATAATAATAATAATAATAATAATAAAAAAACTACTACTACTATTACTACTACTACTAATAATAATAATAATAATAATTTTAATAATACTAAAAATACTACTACTACTATTACTACTACTACTAATAATAATAATAATAATAATAATAATATTAATAATAATAATAATAATAATAATGTCCTTCTTTCTCTTTCATGCGGATTCATCCTCCTGTTCTTAATATTTAGAGCACATCTCCCAGTCAATATAATATATATTACCATATTACCAAAATAAAACTACATGAATATCAATAAAAAGTATAAACTGAGTATGAACTCAGTATTCGCTGAGATTCAACATTTAAACCAGAGAGAAAGGACAGTGTTTTTTTACAGATCTTTACTGAGCAAAAAATCCTGTTCCAGGACCAGAAAAAAACAATCAGCGTCCACTTAGAGTCCCGCAAAGCAGATGCCAGAGTTCACATGTCGAAAAAATAAGATCTCTACGGATAATTCGGAGGTGTCTCCGTGCTCAGACTCTTCTGTCAAGTCGGACATGGAGAGAAGGTAATGTTAGAACCTGGGCAGCTAGCGAGGTGGCGCTGGACGTCCCTCATCCCCGCGCTGGGGAATTACTTCTGTCACTTTATGTATGATTGGGTTGGCCTTTTAAAAGATGGGGTGATTTCTATCAAGTTGCCATTTGGGGAAAGTAATTTCAAAGGACCTGGGTGAGAACCTCGCTGGCTTTCACATCACAGTTCCTTCTGATTTTTTTTTTCATGCTCTAAAGTAATTACAGAGACAGAGCCTGAAGCCTACAGGTCAGTTTCTGGTGTCCACACTCTACATTATTCATGCAAAGCTTCTGTTTATCAGAAATAAAAAAATTCTCACCATTATACCATATATTTAACATAAAAACACTGTACGGACAAAAGTTGTGGACTTCTGAACATAACATTTGTAGAGTATGAGCTTCTTTTTAAACATCACATTCCACATTTAATCTTCATTTACTGGTATTATAAGCTCCACTCTCCTGGGAAGATCAGATTAGACTAGATTTTTGTGAAGATATTAGCTAGAAGGGTGTTAGTAAAGTCAGTTACTGATGAAGGTGAGAAGCTGAGGAGGTTCCTGGGGTGCAGTCATTGTTCACATTCATCCCAAAAGGTTTGGAGCTCTAAAGCAGTAGATCTTCCACATCTTCCAAATCATGGAAGGCAGATCTTCAAGGAGCCAGCTTTATGTTATGCTGGAAGAGGTTTGGGTCTCCTTGTTCAGGTGAAGGGCCAAAAGGCGTTCTTGACAACTGTAAGTGTGTCTCCAGCTTTGTGTAACAGTTTATAATCATAATGTTTTAGAAATATTTAAGCATGAAGATGTTAGACTAAATAGTGTTACTACATGTTTTTTCTTTAATAATGTCTCCTACATAAGTGAGGGTCATGATCCAAGTGTAGATGTGAGGTCTTACAGGATGTTACAGAGGCACATCTGTATTTAGATCGATCACTTTTCATGCATTTACAGACACATTTATTTATTAGTTGATGTTGTAACTTACACTGTAGCAGCGATAAACAGTCTTTCTCTCATCGCTCGCTCGTTACTTCTCTCTTAGACATCGATATGAGACCAAAACAAAGCAGAGAGGAACCTCGTAGCATGAAGTTACAGCTTCACCTCTGACTGTTCCAAAGTGCTGAGACTTTTTCCTTACATGTGTAAATTCAGCCTTCAGAGCAGCACAAAACGATCCAGCGCACCTCAGAGATGAAACTGTACATGACTCGGATACTGGGTGATATTTCGAGTCGAGACGAGGAGAAGCCCTGAATCTCCATTAAAGCGTTAATTATTTGGTTTGAAATTGTTTTTAAACAGTTGAGAAACATTGTGAAATTGAGGCCATTTGTCTCAATAGTGGAGATGAAGATGATTCTACATGCTTTTATTTCCTCCCGATTTAATTATTGCAATTCTCTGTTTACGTCTTTTAGTAATTCATCACTGAAATGTTACAAGTGGCCCAAAATGCTGCTGCTAAGCTCTTAACTGAATCATCAAAGAGATCTCACGTTTCACCAATTTTATTCACTTCACACTGGCTAGAATTCAATTTAAACTAAAATAAATGTTCCTGGTGGTCCCTGCTCCAGACTAAAGACAAAAAGTCACTGTGCATTTGAGGAAGTTGTGAAACGCTTTTCTCTTGAGTCTCAGATCAGTGGAGTCTGGACAATTTTAAAAAGCTGTTTGAAAGATACTCGTTTAAACTTGCTTTCTTTTAAATTGTGTTTTTTTTTGTGTGTGTGTTTTGTAATTGTTCTCTTTTATTATGGGTGTAAACTACTTACTCACTTACTCACTCACTTACTCACTCTCTCTCTCTCTCTCTCTCTCTCTCTCTTTCTTTCTTTCTTTCTTTCACTGCAGATCAACTAAATATGGTTGCTTCTGTATATGAAATGCTTGTTTTTGGAAACTGGTTTTGTCTCCTGGATCCTCACCTTCATCACCTGACCATTGATTTAATGTTTTTTTGCCCAAGCTCTCATTCATCGTTATGAACCTGATGTTGTTTCAGCACCAAAACACCCCCCCCCCACCCACGACTGCAGCCGTCTCCGTCTCCGTCTACATCTTCGTCTACATCTTCGTCTATGTCTCCGTCTACATCTTCGTCTACATCTTCGTCTATGTCTCCGTCTACATCTTTGTCTCCGTCTCTGTCTACATCTCCGTACGCTGCAATTCTAATTATTCTCTTACATTTAGGGTGCCAATATTTCTGGACTTGCTGATACATTTACACATTTCTCTAAATAGACAGTAAAACACCTAGAGTAAAGCAGACAGGATTTCAACCGTTTAACCACAATGATCTCATGTAATATTTACAGGCCGTGGAGAGAGGTGCCACTCGGCTCTGCTGATCCATAAACAGGAACCTGCTGTGAACGTTTAGACCCTGAAACAGGAAACGCTCCCGACTGCTGAGCTCCATTTCCTGTAAAAGTGCCATCGGCTGACTTTAACCCTCAGCGGTACGCTTTAACTCAGACATGCTAATCATTGTGTCGATTGGCAATTTATGCTAAAGTCCTCCATCTGCTCTGTGATATTGAAATAGGAAATGTTACTGAATCGACCGCATTACGGTGCATTGATTTAGTTTTCTGCTTTGATGGCAGCTGGTTGTGTCTTCTGGTGGATCTTGTCTGTCCTGCATGTCATATGGATTATACTGTTATCTTTAGCTACAGTATATACAGTGAAATATATATTTATATATAAAATGCACAAATACTGTTTGGCCAAAAGTTTGTGGACACCTTGATATAAGTACGGTATGTGCTTTTTGAGCATCGCAGTCCAGATTTGCTCTTCTAATTCCCCCCACTCTTCTGAGAAGATGTTCCACTCAAAATCTTCCTCTCTAAACCATGTAAAGTATATTGTCCACTTATGGCTCAATGAATCAACACAAACTCTCCTCACAATCTATTAGAGCCTCTTCCCCTCACCAGAGTGGAGGTTATTATAACAGAAAATGGGAACTAAATGTGGAATGAGATGTTCACAACGAGGCACATCCTATACCAATATTATATGCAAACTTTAGTCCAAATAGTGTAAATGTTTAAAACCTCTCAGATCTCACTAAACACATATTCATGTAGAAAAGGTAGAACCACGAACAGATCATGATAATAACGTCTGTCCTTTCGCTTTTATTTCAGTCAATCTTGTAAAGCAATTTAAACACTGGGTCGGTTCCTGTGGATCGATTCTCCTACTCGTAAAGATTAGAACCGATCTTCCAGTCATTATTTTCTCTCAAACCAGGCAGGAAAAAAAGAAATGGCAAGATAAAGCCAATGGCCAAACAAGTCCATAACAGCAAGGTTAATAGCAAATCACTTTGAGAGATCGATTTTTACGAATGTCAGGCTGCCTGAAGTGGAGGAACATGAGAGGAGGAGAAGAGAGATAGAGATTGATATAATTGAACGGAATCTTCAGCAAACTCTTCCAAAACACAAACCTAACCATGGAGGACAGACGGCAACACAAACCACACCAAAGGGGAGCCACTTTTATTGTGCTGCAACATGGAAACGCTGAATTCTAGATTATGATTTGGTTAGAAGTTCAGCTTCTCTGACTGTAGTACAGGTTGATATTCATTTACTGGTTCCGATGCAATATTCGACTGAAAAACAGCGATGTGCTGAAGAAATCTCTGTAAAGAAACGAAACATTTATGGAAGGAGTCTCCAGTGTCAGAACGTTTTTGTAGCTGTATCTGAATGATGTGCCATGAAACAGCAGCCCTGGAGCACTGAGGGTTTGGGCCCTTGCACACGGGCCTCAACAGTGGCAGCTTGGAAATAATGGAGCTTGAAACCTCCAACCTTTTCATCAGTAATCAGTATAACTCTATGTTGTTTGATGTAGCTCGATGTTGAGATATGTAGCTCTATTGTTGATTGATGTAGCTTCATGTTGTGTTATGTAGTAATATGCTGTTTGAAGAAGCCCTATTGTAGTACGCTCTGGACAAGGGCAAATGCTGCAAATGTAGTTCTTTGTAGCTCGATGTTGTGTTATGTAACTCTATGCTGTTTGATGTAGCTCTATTGTTGATTGATGTAGCTCTATGTTGTGTTATGTATATCTATGTTATATTATGTAGTTCTATTTTGTGTAATGTAGCTCTACGGTGTTTTATGTAGCTCTACAGTATGTTGTATGATGTAGCTCTATGTTGTGTTATTTAGCTCTAGGTTTTGTTATGTAGCTCTACGGTGTTTTATGTAGCTCTATGTTTGATGTATCTTTATGTTGTGTTATGTAGCTCTATGCTTTGTTATGTAGCTCTACATTGTTTTATTTAGCTCTATGTTTGATGTATCTTTATGTTGTGTTATGTAGCTCTATGCTTTGTTATGAAGCTCTACAGTGTTTTATGTAGCTCTATGTTTGATGTATCTTTATGTTATGTTATGTATCTTTATGTTGTGTTATGTAGCTCTGTTTTGTTATGTATCTCTACAGTGTTTTATGTAGCTCAATGTTTGATGTATCTTTATGTTATGTTATGTAGCTCTATGTTTGATGTATCTTTATGTTATGTTATGTAGCTCTATGTTTGATGTATCTTTATGTTATGTTATGTAGCTCTATGTTTGATGTATCTTTATGTTATGTTATGTAGCTCTATGTTTGATGTATCTTTATGTTATGTTATGTAGCTCTATGTTTGATGTATCTTTATGTTATGTTATGTAGCTCTATGTTTGATGTATCTTTATGTTATGTTATGTAGCTCTATGTTTGATGTATCTTTATGTTATGTTATGTAGCTCTATGTTTGATGTATCTTTATGTTGTGTTATGTAGCTCTATGCTTTGTTATGAAGCTCTACAGTGTTTTATGTAGCTCTATGTTTGATGTATATTTATGTTATGTTATGTATCTTTATGTTGTGTTATGTAGCTCTATGCTTTGTTATGAAGCTCTACAGTGTTTTATGTAGCTCTATGTTTGATGTATCTTTATGTTATGTATCTTTATGTTGTGTTATGTAGCTCTGTTTTGTTATGTATCTCTACAGTGTTTTATGTAGCTCAATGTTTGATGTATCTTTATGTTATGTTATGTAGCTCTATGTTTGATGTATCTTTATGTTATGTTATGTAGCTCTATGTTTGATGTATCTTTATGTTATGTTATGTAGCTCTATGTTTGATGTATCTTTATGTTGTGTTATGTAGCTCTATGCTTTGTTATGAAGCTCTACAGTGTTTTATGTAGCTCTATGTTTGATGTATCTTTATGTTATGTTATGTAGCTCTATGTTTGATGTATCTTTATGTTATGTTATGTAGCTCTATGTTTGATGTATCTTTATATTATGTTATGTATCTCTATGTTGTGTTATGTAGCTCTATGTTATGTAACACCATTGTCCCAGAGAAACATTGTTTTATTTCACTGTGTACTGCGTCAGCTATATGTGACTAAAACGACAATAAAAGCTTCTTTTACTTGATTAAGGCCACTTTTTGACTTCTTTACAAGAAGTGTCGGGTCACAACAAGTCAACAACTCCATTTCCCAGCACATATGGGCACCACAGTCTACAATTCCCACACACTGCAGAGCTCTCAGTCACACCTGTGTTCCATCACACACACACACACACACACACACACACACACACACACACACACACACACACACACACACACACACACACACACACTCTGTTATAAAGAGACTCTGTTATTCACAAAAAGCCACGTATTCACTCAGTTCCTGACGTGTCCTCCTGATTCACCCAGGCTTATTGTTCTAATTGGCGTATTGATATTGACCTGTTTTTGCAGAAAGGTTAAAGGTGATGAATCAGATTTTAAACATCACTGATCTGCATTTTATATACTGTTTAATAACCAGGATTGGTGTGAAGAGTGGATTGTGATTGATTAGAATTTCTAGAGCGTTCTATTTGAATGTGCTACTTATAAACACCTGAAACCATCATACCATCCAGTTCCAGTTCCATTTACTGTAAGCAGCTATAGTGCACATTTCCTAATGACCTTCCTGAGCTCCATGGAGAAGTTTTTGCATGTGGTGAATACAGGGAATTTAATAAACAGATTGAGTCACAAGATGCATTTGAGGAGAAGAAAACATTCAAAACAGAAATAGAACAAACAACAGCACCAGGAATAAACTCCAACATAATCCACAGATAGATGTGTGGTCTTATAGCATTTTAATGCTCTCCGGGGTCATTCTTCACCTCCACATCATGCACTAACATCCTGTAACACCTCACCCAGCCCTGGAATAACATCTTACTTATCTCCAGAAAGATGCCAGAAGGACACAACGTGTGTCTGGTGGCTGCTCAGGGATCACTATTAACAATTGCGTGTGATAAAAATCATGCATTGGTGTGAACTGCATCTATGCATCACGCATCTATGGGTTCTGTCATTAAAAATTTAATGATGGATCGGAAAAGCTCCACAGATCCCAGCACTTATCAGACACTGAAAATGCCTGATTATTATATTTGAAGGTAAATGATTCGGTGGCTAAATAAACAGTTCAGTTGAGGAATCTTCAGCACGGTTCAGAGGCTAAAACCTAGCTGATGCTTTAATTATACTGCAGTCTTAATGATATGGAAGAGAGCGTAAGTGTCCTTCATGCGTATTTATACGGCTGTGCGTTAGTGAGACGAACACCTAGACGCTCGACTGGAATATAATCACACGCAGCCTGTAATTTAAAGGGAACGAGTGATTAGCAGTCGGAACCAGAACAGCACTTGATAGTGAGTTAAATGCTTGTTATAATGTTAATAGGTTGTTGTCGTGATAGTCAGAGGTACAAACTGCATGTTATTAGCATCCGGTAGCGTTTATTATACACAATGTATGATGTATGGAATGGAGTTAGAACGTCAGCCAGTGGTGGTGGTGGAGTTGGGGGGGGGGGGGGGGGGTGGATATATTTTGAGTTTTGTATGGAGCTCCATCAGTTTAGCCGTACCACTTTCACACTAAAGAAGGTGTCAGAAATGGCTGAGTGTATTGTTTATTATGTTTGTTTCTTAGAACTATAAGTTTATTCCTATTCAAGAAAAAACTCCTGAGATGGTACAACAAAGAAACCTTGAGAGGAACCAGACTCATCTGGATGGAGCCAAATGTCCATTGATTACAGTACATTCAGTACAGGTGTACCATAAAGTGAGGAACGCTTTAATGGCAATAATGACCCTGATTTTCAGAATCCAGAACTTTCCTGATCCTGAAGCACTGTGATGTGCGAAATGTGCCCCGAGTTCCTTGTAAAAGTTTCCACACTTCACTGTGACCCTGAGTAGGGTAAACATTATAGATAATTAATAGATAGATAGATAAATTAGATTAGATTAGATTGGATTAGATATAAATTCAATTTAACTCTATTATCATTGCACAAGTTTATACAGTAGTTCTAGTGGTTCTGAAACTTTTTCTGCTATTACCAATTTTAGAGGGGAAGTGGATTTTCAAGACCCACCTGCCCTTCATCACCCCAAAAAGCAGTAATACTTCATGGTTAAAAATGTCTAATTGATTAAAATATCAATTTCAAAAATTTTGAAAATAGAAGTGTGTTTGTGTCAGATACTCTAACTGCTCTTTTAATTTACTTTCATTAATGACTCAGTTTGTTTGTGGTTGCTTTGCGTGTATGAACTTTATTTATAAGATAAAATCATGAATGAAGATTAAAAAAGAACAAAAAATATTATATAAATCCTGCCGTACATCGTACCCCACCTGTCATGTCTTTATTCCCCACTAGAGCGGCGCTCTACGCATTGAGAACCATCATCTTATTCTGTGAGCTCAGTTATGCAGAAGAGGGCAGATGGCAATTTCCCTTGATCGTGTCTTGGAGGAATTGTGTTGGCCTTCACCCTCTCGAGATGCTTCAGTGGAGTGATAGTGATCGAGTTTATTAGTTTAGCTCTCTGTCTAAAAAAAGTTTTTATTTTTATAAATGAATAATTTTCCAAATGAACCAAGTACAAAAAAAAACAGACCCATGGTCTTCTATTTTCTCAACCGAGAAGATCTTAAAACTGTTTCAGTACATTTGTGCTGTTAAGCAAATTATGTATTAAAAATAAAAATGGGCATAATGTTTATAATAAATAATAATAATATACACTTTAGATTGTAGTTTATTATATCAGTCCTCTACCGCTTCCTGAACAGCCCCTGATGTGTATGGATTTATTCTCCATATGGTGTAACAGCAGTGTGTTTGAGAACATTGAATTTAATTATGCGACTGAAGTGCCATCAACGTTAGTGTACAACCTGAAGGACTCAGATCTTCTTTCTGGAAATAAGTGCATCTCTAGGGGTTTGGTCCACACATCGCTGATCGATTGTGTGTGTTGCACAGTGCTCCTGGTAAGAATGAATAATAATAATAATAATCATAATAATTATAATCATAATCCTCATCATTATCATCATCATAATAATAATAATCATAATCATCTTCTTCTTCTTTCGGGTTTTCCCTTTGGGGTCTCTACAGTGGATCATCCGTCTCCAATCCCCCCCTGTCCTCTACATTTCCTCTTTCACACCAACTACCTGCATGTCTTCCCTCACCACATCCATAAACCTCCTCCTGGTCTTCCTCTTTTGCTCCTTCCTAGTGTCTCCATCCTCAGCATTCTCCTACTGAAATACCCCATGTCCCTTCTCTGCATATGTCCAAACCATCTCAATCTCACCTCCCTCACCTTGTCACCAAAACGTCCTACATGCGCTGTCCCTCTAATAAACTCATTTCTAATCTTGTCCATCCTCGTCACTCCCAACAAACATCTCAACATCTTCAGCTCTGCTAATTCCAGCTCCACCCCCTGTCTTCTACTCAATGTCACTGTCTCTAATCCATACAACATCTCAGGTCTCACCACAGTCCTATAAACTTTCCCTTTCACTCTCACAGATACTCTTCTATCACAAATCACTCCTGCTGTCACTCTTCTCCACCCACTCCACCCTGCCTGCACTCTTTTCTTCACTTCTCTAACACACTCTTCATTACTTTTCACTGTTGACCCCAGGTACCTGAACTCCTCCACCTTCTCCACCTCTTCTCCCTGCAACCGCACCCCTCCACTGCCCTCCCTCTCATTTACACACATGTACTTTGTCTTACTCCTACTGACTTTCATTCCCCTTCTCTCCAGCGTGTACCTCCACCTCTCCAGGCTCTTCTCCACCTGCTCCCTACTCTCACCATAAATCACAATATCATCCGCAAACATCATAGTCCATGGAGACTCCTGTCTGACCTCGTCCTCCAACCTGTCCATTACCACTGCAAACAGGAAAGGGCTCAGAGCCGATCCTTGATGCAGTCCAACCTTCACCTTGAACCAGTCTGTCGTTCCTACTGCACACTTCACTGCTGTCACACTGTCCTCATACATGTCCTGCACCACCCTCACATACTTCTCTGACACACCAGACTTCCTCATACAATATCAATATCAATATTATTAATAATAATAATAATAATAATAATAATAATAGCCTTATTCTTCATAATTAATTATAAAAAATTAGGAAGTATTTTTGATCATTTCTTTTATTATCTGGTCGAGTAGTTGTATAATTACCTCTGAGATTTGCAGTACTTTTTTTTGCAGTTTCTTTGCAGCTCTACAGAACACAAGCCTTTGATTTTATCTCCTCAGGATCCATCAAACCTGAACCTCAAGATATAACAATTTGTTTTGTGATGTTATTTCAACATCAATCAGATTGAAAGGAGGTTAAATAAGTAGCTTGTTCATTAGCACTACAAGGTACGCTAAACCTACGTCATGTAGCACCAGATAGCATTATTAGTACACACCCTGATTCAATACCAACATGTTCTCAAATGATCTTAAACAGAAGAGAAGCACAATTGTGGTGAACAATCTGAGAACAATGAGCCACTAATGTGCCAGCTGTTGACTGAGTAATGCTGAATAAGCCACGCCCACAGGAAAGATGAGCTACCAATGAGACAAGCATCAACTAATGAGACACACAATTGTATAGCATGTGCACGAAGCCAGCTCCATAGGGATCTGCTATTTATAGTTTGGACTGGAAGATCTCCTGCTATAGAGCTCCAAATCTACTGAACATGAATGAATGTGAACGCTGACTGCACCCCAGACCTCCTTACCTTCTCACCTACATCAGTTTACAACTTTACTAACACCCCAGTAGCTGAATGAATCTTTAGAAAACCCCACAACACCTAGTGGAACATCTTCCCAGAAGAGTGGAAAGATTTTTATATTAATATATTAATATGACGTGAGGTTCAGTCTCCAGCGTGACACTAAAACAGGTACTGAAGAACATGTCAGAGGACAAACTTCTTGACTTTAACTTCAGTGAAAAAGTGCAGTCAGAACTTCAACTTTTAGCAGAATCTTTAAAAACATCAGTATCTGCACTTCTACAGAGTGAAGGATGTGTGGACTTTTGCCACCTCTGCTGGTACCTCAGGAAAACGGGAGCGTTCTTCAAGTTTCTCGTGCAAATCTTGAGCATTCCGAGTGCATCTCGTTTAGGAAATATGAAATCGTCTGGAGCAGGAGGTTCTATAAGCCTTTGTGTTTCTGCAACGCTGTATGAGAATAAAGAATACCGTTGGCTCCGCCCCCTCGCACAGGCACCTCCGTAATTCACTTCAAACCCATCGATAAACGCTTAGCCACCCTGCAGGTCGCACAGCAGCCGTATATCTTTTCTGTCACTCGGCAGCAAAATCAGACACAGCCAAACGTTTTTAATAAAATATTAATGCTTCCTTTTTTTTTTATATATCTGGAATGATTTAATGGTTTTGCAGCAATGCTCCTGCAGAACAAACACGCTAACGTTCAGCCTCAGCGGCATTGCAGAAAGGTCCGGGTTCTTTTGTTTGCTCGCGTTTGAACACCTCGGTCCCCTGGATATTGTTCCTTTTTGTGCGAGCTCTGGTACTGTGGAAATGTCACACACTCGCCAGCAGAATGTTTCTCGCTTCTCAGAAGAAGACCTGCCACTATCGATCCACCAATCTTTTCCTCATGCTGATTTTCCCTGAAAGACTGTTTTAGGGCTGTTTTATCAGCAGTGCCCCTGTGGTCAGAGTCTTGAGGCAACACGTCTGAAATAAAACACTCATTTTTCAAAGAAAAGATCGGCATGAATATCCATGAAAAAAATACAACCATTTTTCACATGATTGTTTTAAAACATTATAGATGAAGGTAAAAAAATCTTTATTCGTTTATATATTTTTTGCTTTTTTTTACATAATTATGTGTATAAGGATTTTTGTATTTTGATTTGTATTTTTCACTGCTGTTTTATGCAGCAATTAATTTTTATATAAAAACAGTGATCATCGTCATCATCGTCATCATCCTCTCCCTCCGTAGCCGTTGGATACGGTTATTGAAGTTGCTCTGCAGGCTTTACTGTTCCTCCCTCGGCGCTGGACCTGTTCCTTAACAATGTGCTATAATTACGTCCCCCCCGATGCTGGGAGATTATTTGGCGCCGTGGTCTCTGCCGATGCTTGTAATTATTAACACCTGGGTTTAATCACAATGTTTGTGCAAAAGCAACAGTGGTTTGCAAGAACGTGATTTTGAACAAATAATCTGCTTAAAAAATCGAGAAATCCAACATGATGGGAAGAAATAACCTATTTTTTTTATTTAGTTAAAGTAACATATGGTTTGGTTTGGATTATTGGACAGGATTGGATCATTAAAACAGAAAGCAGTGAAAATCAGATTAATTGCTTAGCGTGCTTGATTGTATGTGATTGGTTGGTTGGTTGGTTGGTTAATTTATTGTTTGTTTAGTTGGTTGGTTGATTGTTAAATTTAATAATTGGTTGGTTGATTTGTTAATTGTTTGGTTGTTTTATGTATTGATTAGTTGGTTGATTGGTTAATCACTTGGTTGGCTGATTTGTTAATTGGTTAATTGTTTAATTCGTTAATATGGTGTTTGGTTGGCTGATTGGTAAATTATTTAATTGTTTTTATTGTATTGTTTTTCTAGATTGATTGGTTGTTTGGTTAGTTGATTTGATGGTTCGTTGGTTAACTGGTTCATTTATTGATTAATTGATTGGTTTGTTGGTTGATTGATTGATTGATTGGTTGATTTATTGATTTATTGATTGATTGGTTGATTGGTTTATTGGTTGATTGGTTGATTGGTTGATTGATTGATTGATTGATTGATTGATTGATTGATTGATTTAACTCTTTGGACCAGTTCTATGAATTGTCTGTAATAGGAATTTTTTCAGCAAAAATAAAAGACAAAAAAAATTTCCTGTCCAAAATGTTATAAAGTAAGTGGATGTAGCTAATACCGATATCTTACTTTGCTAATCTAATCTAAGAACAATCAATAAAGTCGTCAAATCTTTGAACTAAGAAAGTCGGGTTTGTGATGTAAAAATTTTAAATAAAATAAAAAACGTATACATTGTAGAGTTGCTCAGTGTTGTTTAGGCCACACCCACAAGAGACGAGCACACAATAATTCGACCCTGAGTAAGTAAAGTAACTTTATCTCATCGCACCACGTGATGGTTGATTAGTTTTCTGTCACAGCAACACATGCAGTAGTTAAATCCTGTTAAACCCTTCATTCCTTTCCACAGTGACAAAATAAACACCACTGGATCAAAGAACGTAATCACCAGCAGATCACTAATTCCTCATGATGTGAAATAAACACTCAGACAGTCCTCGTGTCCTTCCTCGTGTGTTGTTTAACTCCTCAGAATTTTATTCTGTGCTCACCGTTTGGTGTAATTACAGTAATTATCACTGTTCCTGCATGAGCACGAGTGTCTGGATGGACGTTTAGCTCACATATTAGCTCATTAGTAAGTTTCAATACACGGTTTCAGTACCAACTTTAGCCTGGTGGTTTCCCAGGATGGTTGGTGATTAGACGGGGAGATATCGTGCTAGGATTTTTTTCTTATCTCACGTTGATGACAAAAGAAAAGAAGTGTTAAGGTTTGAATATTACAAACCAGCCAGTGCTGCTGGAATCTCTGGATTGTGATTGGTCCCTCAGAGTCACATGACCCAGACTAACAAGCTAAACAATGCATGAGTTTAGACATCTGATGAATGCTGTATCCTGATTGGCTAGTAGGTGATAATTAATTCCTCAGTATAGCAGCTGAAATCTGATTGATCTTATAGATTACTGTTTCTACACAACTGTTTTACGTGACGCGAAGATCGCGTCACGTAAATGAAATGTAAGTAAAATTGTTGATAAAGCTTTCTTTACAGAGAAACAGGTTTCTATAACGTATAGAAGAAAAAATAAGGAGAAGGAAGGATGTGCTATAATGTGAAAAAAAGTGCGAACTATACAAACATAAATAAATAAATAATAATACATTTTATTCAAACTGCGCCTTTGAAAATACCGAACAATTAAATGGTAATCGTAACAATTCAAGACGATATACAACAAACAACAGCTGTTTAACTGATAAAATGTAACATTAAACGTTAAACATATGCGTTTAAAAGATGATTAAAAAGCTGCTCAGTCACTGACAGTCAATAGATTGTAGAAGAGAATTCTGAAGATAAGGAGCAGCCCAGATAAATGCCCTAAACCCCAGAGTGACTAAACAAACAAAAGGTTCAACAAGGGAAACAGATGAAGAAGATCTGAGACGCTTCAGGATGTAAATATGAAGCAGGTCAGAGAGATATCAGGGAGCAAGAGGCAGAATCTTGTACTGTTCTCGAACTATAACAGAAAGCCAGTGTAGATATTAGAGGACAGGAGAGATCTGCTTGATGGAGGACGTTCTAGTAATTATATGGGCAGCTGAGTTCTGGACCAACTGAAGTTAATGAAGAAGTTTGTAAAGTAACCCAAACTGAAAAGAGGTACAATAATCAATTTGTGGAATGAAATGTAACTGTAAATGGATAAAAACTGCTTCAGTTGATTATGTACAGGCTGAAAGTCGTGTTGGACATATAACATTGTAAGTATAATTTTTTTAACACATAATTGATGTATTGTTATTTTTCTTCTCTTCCTAAGTTAAATACCAGTGTTAGCATAAAACTTTCCCCGAGCGCAACCTTTAGCATAAACATCTCAATACTCATTGCCTCTCACAGCATGTTTTTCCCAACAATACCATTCCTGAGTTCTCCAGACAATCCACGAACATCTCCAGACAGGCTGCAGTTACCGTGCCAACAAGGAGCGAGGGAGTCATCACCTCAGCTCCCCAATTAATGAAGCAAAATCCCGCATCAAAATGAAAGAAAAAGAGGATGAGGGGAGCGTTTCAGGTTGTATATAAACACCCGAGCACGACACGATTCTTTCTGTACGTTCTCATGGATGTGAAATACGCTGAATAATAATAATACTGTACAGAAAGAAACAGATGAGAAACGCTCTCATAAACATGTGCGCTGCCGCACTCGTTTATTTCTCTCCTCCGCCTGAAACGCAGAGGGGAACCTCATTAAATCTTCTTTTGAGGCTGTATGAGGTGAAACCTTTATACTGCATATACTGTATAAAACCACTTTTAATGACTGCGTGAAGATTCCTAACTTCAGACAGAGGAAAAAGTTTTACATACAACTCAAAATGTAATGATGGTCCAGTCCTGGATTCTGATTGGTCAGGATGTCGCAATTTATTTATTAAAATTTGGGATATGATGATAGTCGAATCCTGGATTCTGATTGGTCAGAAGGTCCCAAGTCGTTCAATACAACTCGAGATGGACAGATGATTAAATACTGAATCCTATTATTATAATATATATTTTCTCATATCTTCTCTTATTATTTTTCTGCCCTTATTCTTTATTATATTTTATATTTATAGAGCTTAATGCACGATTTCTGAGCGGCCGATTGAAGGTGTATCCTGCATATAACTACGTTTGTGACAAATAAAAATCTTGACTCTTAAAAGGTCAGGAGATCTCAATACATTTAACACTACAGAAGATGTACAGATGGATGAATCCTGAATTACTCAGGAGGTCTCAGTTAGTTTAAGACAAATCAGGACATTTTGATGGTCCAGCTAATATTAAATGTGTGATTCTCTATGTTATATTAATATAAATGTATATAAAAGGATATAACTGAAAGAAAACACTGTTGTTGATTATTTTCCCCACACACACAGTGAGCTGTACGCTACATCAAAATACAAATCTTTATGCAACAGCTGAGGAAGCTTTCATTATATTCACACAGAAGCCACGAGCGTACATTCAAAACATTATGTCGCCCCCAGTGATCCCTCCGTGATTTAAAACCACCAAATTGGCTTTTGATTTCTGAGAAGACAAATTTTCTTCTTCCTCATTCGCTGATATTCAGTCAATTATTTCTGACTGTAAAACGAAGTCTGGAAAATTTCCTAACAGAAGCCACTTTTACAGAGTCCACAGCAGACAGGAAATCTATACAACCCTGTGTGTGGAACATGACTGAAGTGAAAAAATGGAAAATATACAATGGGAAATAAGATCAGCCTATGTTTACCAGTTTCCTCCTCTTTTTTATTACTCACACAGCAGTGTGATGATCAGCTAAAACACAGAGCTAATTCAACATCATTATACACAATACACATTTATAACACACTACACACATCTATAACACACTACACACATCTATAACACACTACACACATCTATAACACACTACACACATCTATAACACACTACACACATATATAACACACTACACACATCTATAACACACTACACACGTCTATAACACACTACACACGTCTATAACACACTACACACGTCTATAACACACTACACACGTCTATAACACACTACACACATCTATAACACACTACACACATATATAACACACTACACACATCTATAACACACTACACACATCTATAACACACTACACACGTCTATAACACACTACACACATCTATAACACACTACACACGTCTATAACACACTACACACATCTATAACACACTACACACGTCTATAACACACTACACACGTCTATAACACACTACACACATCTATAACACACTACACACGTCTATAACACACTACACACATCTATAACACACTACACACGTCTATAACACACTACACACGTCTATAACACACTACACACATCTATAACACACTACACACATCTATAACACACTACACACGTCTATAACACACTACACACGTCTATAACACACTACACGTCTATAACACACTACACACGTCTATAACACACTACACACATCTATAACACACTACACACATCTATAACACACTACACACGTCTATAACACACTACACACGTCTATAACACACTACACACATCTATAACACACTACACACGTCTATAACACACTACACACATCGATAACACACTACACACATCTATAACACACTACACACATCTATAACACACTACATACATCTATAACACACTACACACATTTATAACACACTATACATGTATATAACACACTTCACACATCTATAGTAAACTATAAACATCTATAACACACTACACACATCTATAACACACTACACACGTCTATAACACACTATACACATCTATAACACACTACACACATCTATAACACACTACACACGTCTATAACACACTACACACATCGATAACACACTACACACATCTATAACACACTACACACATTTATAACACACTACACACATCTATAACACACTACACACATCTATAACACACTACACACGTCTATAACACACTACACACATCTATAACACACTACACACATCTATAACACACTACACACGTCTATAACACACTATACACATCTATAACACACTACACACATCTATAACACACTACACACGTCTATAACACACTACACACATCTATAACACACTACACACATCTATAACACACTACACACGTCTATAACACACTATACACATCTATAACACACTACACACATCGATAACACACTACACACGTCTATAACACACTACACACGTCTATAACACACTACACACATCGATAACACACTACACACGTCTATAACACACTACACACGTCTATAACACACTATACACATCTATAAAACACTACACACATTTATAACACACTATACATGTATATAACACACTTCACACATCTATAAAAAAGTACACACATCTATAACACACTACACACATTTATAACACACAATACATGTATATAACACACTACACACATCTATAACACACTACACACGTCTATAACACACTATACACATCTATAACACACTACACACATCTATAACACACTACACACGTCTATAACACACTACACACATGGATAACACACTACACACGTCTATAACACACTACACACGTCTATAACACACTATACACATCTATAACACACTACACACATCTATAACACACTACACACGTCTATAACACACTATACACATCTATAACACACTACACACATTTATAACACACTATACATGTATATAACACACTTCACACATCTATAAAAAACTACACACATCTATAACACACTACACACATTTATAACACACTATACATGTATATAACACACTTCACACATCTATAATAAACTACACACATCTATAACACACTACACACATCTATAACACACTACACACATCTATAACACACTACACACATCTATAACACACTACACACATCTATAATAAACTATAAACATCTATAACACACTATACATGTCTATAACACACTACACACATCTATAACACACTACACATGTCTATAACACACTATACACATCTATAACACACTATACACATCTTTAACACACTACACACATCTATAACACACTACACACATCTATAACACACTATACGTGTCTATAACACACTATACACATCTATAACACACTATACACATCTTTAACACACTACACACATCTATAAACAACTAACACATCTATAAACACATAACACAACATCTAACACACTATAACACACACATGCTATAACACACTACACACATCGTAACACAACACACATCTATAACACACTACACACATTTATAACACACTATACATGTATATAACACACTTCACACATCTATAATAGATTATACACATCTATAACACACTACACACATCTATAATAGACTATAAACATCTATAACACACTACACACATCTATAACACACTACACACATCTATAAGAGACTATAAACATCTATAACACACTACACACATCTATAACACACTACACACATCTATAATAGACTATAAACATCTATAACACACTACACACATCTAAAATAGACTATAAACATCTATAACACACTACACACATCTATAACACACTACACACATCTATAATAGACTATAAACATCTATAACACACTACACACATCTATAACACACTACACACATCTATAATAGACTATAAACATCTATAACACACTACACACATCTATAATAAACTATAAACATCTATAACACACTACACACATCTATAACACACTACACACATCTATAATAGACTATAAACATCTATAACACACTACACACATCTATAACACACTACACACATCTATAATAGACTATAAAACATCTATAAACACTACAACATCTATAACACACATCTATAACACACTATACACACATCTATAACACACTACACACATCTATAACACACTACACACATCTATAATAAACTATAAACATCTATAACACACTACACACATCTATAACACACTACACACATCTATAACACACTACACACGTCTATAACACACTACACACATCTATAACACACTATACACATCTTTAACACACTACACACATCTATAACACACTACACACATCTATAACACACTATACGTGTCTATAACACACTATACACATGTGTCTATAATACACTACACACATTTATAATACACTACACACATCTATAACACACTATACACATCTATAACACACTATACGTGTCTATAATACACTACACACATTTATAATACACTACACACATCTATAACACACTATACACATCTATAACACACTATACGTGTCTATAATACACTACACACATTTATAATACACTACACACATCTATAACACACTATACACATCTATAACACACTATACGTGTCTATAATACACTACACACATTTATAATACACTACACACATCTATAACACACTATACACATCTATAACACACTATACGTGTCTATAATACACTACACACATTTATAATACACTACACACATCTATAACACACTATACACATCTATAACACACTATACGTGTCTATAATACACTACACACATTTATAATACACTACACACATCTATAACACACTATACACATCTATAACACACTATACGTGTCTATAATACACTACACACATTTATAATACACTACACACATCTATAACACACTATACACATCTATAACACACTATACGTGTCTATAATACACTACACACATTTATAATACACTACACACATCTATAACACACTATACACATCTATAACACACTATACGTGTCTATAATACACTACACACATTTATAATACACTACACACATCTATAACACACTATACACATCTATAACACACTATACGTGTCTATAATACACTACACACATTTATAATACACTACACACATCTATAACACACTATACACATCTATAACACACTATACGTGTCTATAATACACTACACACATTTATAATACACTACACACATCTATAACACACTATACACATCTATAACACACTATACGTGTCTATAATACACTACACACATTTATAATACACTACACACATCTATAACACACTATACACATCTATAACACACTATACGTGTCTATAATACACTACACACATTTATAATACACTACACACATCTATAACACACTATACACATCTATAACACACTATACGTGTCTATAATACACTACACACATTTATAATACACTACACACATCTATAACACACTATACACATCTATAACACACTATACGTGTCTATAATACACTACACACATTTATAATACACTACACACATCTATAACACACTATACACATCTATAACACACTATACGTGTCTATAATACACTACACACATTTATAATACACTACACACATCTATAACACACTATACACATCTATAACACACTATACGTGTCTATAATACACTACACACATTTATAATACACTACACACATCTATAACACACTATACACATCTATAACACACTATACACATCTATAACACACTATACACATCTATAACACACTATACACATCTATAACACACTATACACATCTATAACACACTATACACATCTATAACACACTATACACATCTATAACACACTATACACATCTATAACACACTATACACATCTATAACACACTATACACATCTATAACACACTATACACATCTATAACACACTATACACATCTATAACACACTATACACATCTATAACACACTATACACATCTATAACACACTATACACATCTATAACACACTATACACATCTATAACACACTATACACATCTATAACACACTATACACATCTATAACACACTACACACATCTATAACACACTATACACATCTATACCACACTATACACATCTATAACACACTATACACATCTATAACACACTATACGTGTCTATAATACACTACACACATTTATAATACACTACACACATCTATAACACACTATACACATCTATAACACACTACACACATCTATACACATCTATAACACACTATACACATAACATCATAACACACTAACACACTATACTCATAACACACTATCACACATTCTATCAACACACTATACACATCTATAACACACTATACACATCTATAACACACTATACGTGTCTATAATACACTACACACATTTATAATACACTACACACATCTATAACACACTATACACATCTATAACACACTACACACATCTATAACACACTACACACATCTATAACACACTACACACATCTATAACACACTATACGTGTCTATTATACACTACACACATTTATAATACACTACACACATCTATAACACACTATACACATCTATAACACACTACACACATCTATAACACACTACACACATCTATAACACACTACACACATCTATAACACCTTATACGTGTCTATAACACACTACACACATTTATAATACACTATACACATCTATAACACACTATACACATCTATAACACACTACACACATCTATAACACACTATACACATCTATAACACACTACACACATCTATAACACACTACACACATCTATAACACACTATACGTGTCTATAATAAACTACACACATTTATAATACACTAAACACATCTATAACACACTATACACATCTATAACACACTACACACATCTATAACACACTATACACATCTATAACACACTACACACATCTATAACACACTATACACATCTATAACACACTATACACATCTATAACACACTACACACATCTATAACACACTATACACATCTATAACACACTATACACATCTATAACACACTATACACATCTATAACACACTATACACATCTCTAACACACTATACACATCTATAACACACTATACGTGTCTATAATACACTACACACATTTATAATACACTACACACATCTATAACACACTATACACATCTATAACCTACACATTCGCACCCCACATCGTCACATATCGACGCTGTGGATGTTGCATCCGATGGCGTCCACATCCGACGCCGAGGGTACCCCCTTCGCGTCGCTTTTCGACGTAGCGGGACGGGACCCCGTTTGCGGCTCACGGTTAGGGTTTGGGTTAGGTTTAGGGTTTGGGTTAGGGTTTGGGTTAGGGTTAGGGTTTGGGTTAGGGTTAGGGTTGAGGTTACGGTCATCTTCAGTATTTTTCGAATTTTTAAAATTAATCCTATACACTTATTATGACAGATAATAGATTATTACGCATGTAGGACAGCGATCTGCATTGAAACGCGAAGCACAGACTCTCCCATCCATCTGCGTCGAAAAGCGACGCGAAGGGACGCACCGTCTCTCCGCGTCAAAAAACGACGCGCAGGGGGTACCCTCGGCGTCGGATGTGGACGCCGTCGGACGCAACGCCCACAGCGTCGATATGTGACGATTTGGGGTGAGGATGCTTTGCTATAACACACTACACACATCTATAACACACTATACACATCTATAACACACTATACACATCTATAACACACTATACACATCTATATTACACTACACACATCTATAACACACTATACACATCTATAACACACTACACACATCTATAATACACTACACACATCTATAATAAACTATAAACATCTATAACACACTATATACATCTATTATACACTATACACATCTATAACACACTATAGGCCTTTATAATACACTATACGCATCTATAACACACTATTCATGTGTATAACACACTACACACATCTATAACACACTATTCATGTGTATAACACACTACACACATCTATAACACACTATTCATGTGTATAACATTATTCACATCTGTAATAGGCTATACACATCATTAATACACTACACATTATAATAATTTGCTATTAAACAATTTTGTTACAAAAAATCTTGTTTTCCTCTTATATAAAAATTATATCTTTGCCTTTTCACATCCAATAAACACGGTGGTGTTCTTCAATAACACTTTCACTCTGTTAGGATCATTACAGCGTACAGAGGACGTGATCTGTTAGTAAAGTTCAGTGTAAATATTTAGCAGTACAGGTGGGAAGAAGGAATTTGTCTCTACTTGAATAATTTTACAGCAAATCTTTGAGGATGGTTGTGAATTTAATCCAGCACTGAATTTTTCCTTAAAGCAGAAGCAAAAAATGTTTTCCAATCGCATGGTGGATCTCTGTGTCTAACCCGAGGAGTCTTCTCAAAGACCCTGTGGTGTGAGACTCTGTCTGGCAAAGCCAGAGACCTCCTGTGAGGATGAACAGATGGTCAGGTATCAGTATGGAGGATACGGTGGCCAAAAACATTACGTAAAGAAATACCAAGAACAGGTATGGACTAAAAACCATCAATTTACCAATAAATATATGGTATATATTATTTTATATGTATCAGATGATACACGTTCTGGGTACAATATCATCTTATAACACGCTCATGAGTCTGTTTTCTTTAATGTTATAGCAGTTATGGATGGATGAAAGGATTGTTTTTCTGAAGTTAATAAGATGAATAGAAATTGGGATGCATTTTGGAAAAGGTTCTGGTTATAAGTCAAGTTTATTTCTATTGCACTTTTCATCTTTACAGAATTTAAGGTGAATGATGTGTGTTTATCTCTGATGAGCAGCCATGGAGACTGTGGTAGAGGGAAACTCCATTAGATGTTATGAGGAAGAAACCTTGAGAGGAACCAGTCTCAAAAGCAGAACCTCATCCTCATTTGGGTGACATCAAAGCATATATTAAGAATATAAGGCAACATACTGGGATGAATTTTGATCATGACAATGTATTGGGATGAGTTTTGTTAATGTTGTGTTATTTTACTTCTCTGCTGAACAGATATCAGAAGAACGAATAGACGTTGATGAGACGAGTGAATTTCCAGCAGGGACTCAAACGATGCAGATGTGAGAACTCAAAATGAGAACTCGGTTCCTCTTTAAAACTTTTTCAACTCCTGCATCCTTTATAATTTGTCTGAAATGCTGTTTGTTTCTGAGTAAATAAGGTTAGAACGGTAGAGATAGAGTAGATGCTTCGAGTCGTAAAATGAAGCATTTAAATGTAATTTTCTTGCCTTTCTTTCTTGTAGAACTTGCAATAAAGGAACACTTTTCAAAAAGCTTTAAATTTGACCACCACACAAATATGTGTAATTTCATGTCATTTCTGCTGTTTGGGATCGGCACAGCGAGTATCGCGGGTGATTGCAGCTTTCAGCGCTTCCTGATTGCTCTCTCGTTGGCTGTCAGTGGCGCACCGTTTGGTTCCTTTCGCTCCTTTTGGTAGCAGCCACCTGAAAAGCCTCCCCTGCTGAGTAAGAACTTGGCGTGCATTGACTTTTTCACATCCCCTTCGTGTAGCACATATGTCTGCCTGTTTATTCTTTTGCCAAAACTTGGACCGCTGAGGCAGGAAGCAGCATGGTGTCAGAGCAGCTTTTTGTATGCTTAAGTATAAAACTCTTACACAATTGCACATACAAAAGCCCTTCATCTTTACAGAATTTAACTTGCGTAATAAACCTTCCATCTACTCAGCTTTCTCTAACACACCTACACACACACACACACACACACACACACACACACACACACACACACAAACATCAGTTTAAAAAAAAGCCTTTATTACAGACTCCAGGCCTAAACAGAATAAAGGTCCAAAGACAGGTACAAAAACACACTTTTTCTCCACCATCTAAAAGCTTCGAATTGAAGGTTAATGGACTCGTTAGGATCATTACAAATCTTTTCTTAGTTATCCGAATAATGAGCTGAGCAATTCATCAGCTCTTCAATGTGAGTCCTGTCGACTTAATTTACTGCTGCTACTATAAACCTCAACCTGTCTGCTAATCAAACCCTCCTGGGTCCAAAACACAATATGATTTTAATATTTGATTGAATTCCAGTCCGATCAGAAAATGCTGTTTTTTTTATATGTCATTTAGAATTTGCAGCCATTTGAGTGTGTGTGAGTTACAACGTACCGTATCAGGGTAAGTTTGAGAAAGATCATGATCTTTCTTTAGGACAAAATTTCTTGCTGATGTGACATACAGGGAGGATTTTGGAGAAGATATGTACTGGGGTAAGTTTGGGTTATACTTAGAGGTCAACTGAGTAATCAGGTTTGTCAATTTATCAGCACTAATAGTTGATCGCTGGAACTATCGGCAAAAATCCACACCGATAGTTTTTCCGGTCCGTCATTACAAAAGCAGCCTCTAGAGGCGAATCACTGATGCCACGTGCTGTTTGTTTTTACATGTGAGACTGCGCGCTGCAAGGAGAGCACTAAATTATTATTGTTTATACCTTATTAATTATATAATTATATTTATTAATAAATATGTTCACATTTATTTCATTTAGCACATTTTCATAATTGAGTACTGATTGTTTTAAATAAAGTTATTAGTAATTGTTGTGTGCTGGGATTAGTAATGGTTTGCTGAATTGGTATTAATAATGTTGTGGTATAAAGATGAGTTTGGGATGTGCTGTATTGGGATAAAATTGGGTTGTGGTGTACTAATGATATTCTGTATGGTTTTGTTTGTTTGTTGAATGTTGCTTGAGGTCTGAGCGATAATGATATGAAACTGTTTTAACAGCATGGATTAAAAACAAATCCGCAAATTTTAAAATCACTATACATAAAAAAAAAAAAACCAACCAAACACACAAAAACTCATAATGCTGGTGACATTCAACATTTTCATGAATATTATATAGACGTGCGATGGGTAATTCCCCAAACTTCACAGACAAACCAGCTAACAATTAATGGCATATTAAATCGCAATACAGCTCCAATGTGCTAATAAAACTGCCCTTCTGTGTTGTATTGCGACTTATAAAAGAAGTCTGCCTATAAAACTCGACATGCCATATAAGAAACTGTGCCTACGTCCCACATATGGTCCAATTAGAGCTTCAAAACACACTGTCCCACTCTCTGCCTCTGACAAAAGCCACCAATTCATCTGTGGGTTGTTCCACCAAGGCTTCCTGTGCTAGCATAAATCCAGCACTCACTCCAGATTTCATATTAATCTTTAATTAAATGGGTAATGTTTTCTCTTTACAAAAGTGAGGAAGGCAATAAAGAGCTTAATGAGTTTTTCTGCATGGCAGTATCCTGGACAGGCGGTTTAGCAGGACACTGAAAACAATCGTTGCTAATCTGGTCTACAAAGAGGTAATGCTTTATTATTAGACAGATCCATTACGATAATGAGATTCACATTCTGTTAGCAGCCACTACTAGCAAGAGTTCGACCCTCTGAGGGATTAAGGGTGATGTAGGCTCTATAATGCATTACACAGGTCCTCGGTTACTTAATAAAATAACACCTTGTGGATATTATCAACTTCTGCAAGGCTTTGGATCTTCATTTAATATTAAACATTGTGTTTATCAGCACAGGAAGAACAACATACACATGTCTCGCCTTCACATACGGTATGGCTTTTTGCCATGAGGACAAAATTCAAGTGGAAATTCAACAATAAAAATAAATAAATAGATATGGTAACTAATCCAAACTTTCATTAAGTTTCATCCATGAACAACTGCAACGTTACAGAAGAGTTCGTATAATACAGTATGAAATATTAGCTTTATCTTTCCTTTGATAATTTATTCACGTTTTACTATATTTTGTCTCCCAGTAACATTAACGTAATGTTAATTTCATTAAGCTTTTATTAAACAAACTACAAATCTATAGGACTTTACAAATTTTAAATCTATGTAATGTTAAAAAAAATCTTAACAACTATGCAAAATACTTTGTATGAACTTTAAAAAATATGAAACTTTACAACTTAAAAATATACAATGGGACTTTACATACTATACAACTTTGTAACACACTACGAAATTGTAAAACTTTCAAAAACCTTTACAAATTTGCAACAAAGTTACAAAAAACTACAATTATGCAACATGCTGTGAAATTTTACAACTTGGCATTAAAACTTTGCATATAACAAATAATTACAGCTACAAAAGTAGAACTTTAAAACAGACTACACAATAATAAATTAATTTTCAACATAAAAAGAAAGTTTACAAGTTTACAAAATACATCTTACTGAATGATTTAATTGTTTACAAAAATTATTTGATGTGGTGTTTATAATAATCACCAGTACCACAGTAAGTAGAATCTTTTAGTTATGTAATGTAATAAATATTATAAATGTCACTTACTGATAACTCATAAATTATTTTAGAATGTGTATAAAGCCTTTTAAATTCTTTGTACCAGGTTATACATGTATTTATAAATGTATCAAAACAATCAGGAATATTTATTTTATTGACTTCAAAAGATTCAATAATACGGATGTTGTTATCCCTCAAGGGTATGAATATACCTCAGATACTGTAAGTCATGGCATCCCAAAATTTCATAATTCCAAATTCCATCTCTAAAAGCTTTACTGCTCCTGTGCAATCCATGAAGCAATCATGTAGACAATAGTGTGGTGTCCAAAACAACATTCTGTAAAATGTAATTTTGTTCTTGTTCGTAGTCAGAATGTAACAAGCTTTTGTGTGGTTTTAAAATCTCTGTTCGTGTCTGTCGACGTCTCCTCTGAGCAATAACTCGCTTTATTCAGTCTTAAATTAAGAGCAGCTTTCACAGGCGTCTGACACACAACGGCAAGTCAGTAATTATTATCGACCCTGATGAATCGCTTTATTTTGGGCACCGAGCGTTTCCAGCTTGATAAAGAAGCATCCTCAAACTCTTACCCAAGGACAAAAGCTCAAAATTGGGATCATTGTTCCAGGAGAAATACATTTGGTGACATTTAATTTAGTGCTGATTGTTTGTGTGGGAAAGTCTCCAAGGTTACAAAAAAGTCCTTAAAAAGATTTACATTTATAGAATAATAAAAAAAAGTTTTTTTCTTAAAAGAAAGAAAAGAATAAGATCTTAAAGAGGCAAAACTTTTGCAAGTACATTTCTTATTATTTTATTATTATTATTATTATTATTATTATTATTATTATTAATAAAAGCAAATATTGTAAATGAAAATTGTATTACCTGCAAATATCTTTTGATTATTATCATCATTCTTTTATGAATTCTTTATGTTCATTTTTCTTATTAAATAATAAAAAAGGAAAATTGTAATAATAAACAAATAATTAATAAATAAATAAATAATAAATTACTTATTAATAAATATTTTTTGATGTAAAAATTGATGTAAAGAAAAGGTCAAATGTGTACTTCATACATTTCTGTTTATTTCTTTATTTTTAGGTTTTTTACTTAAAGTATTTCTTATAAGAATTTTAAAACAATTTTTATTTAGTTTAATTCATGAAATATCTCTGACAATATTTTTAAAATAAATAAATATTTTACACAATATATTTTTACTTCATATGAACATCTGCATTATTTTAGAAAGCATCATAGATGTGTCTCAGTCTGTGATAATATCTGGTCATCGTCATGCAGCGGTCAGAAGAAGTGAATAGATGAATAGTGACACTTCAGCAAGTTGGACGCTGTAATTCGGTTATATCTGAGTGAGAGAGCTTGGAGGAGCTTTCAGCTTTCATCAGGAGAAATGCTGCTCAGTGAGCTTCAGCCATTTTACTGCAAAAAAAAACCCGGGCGATGAAACAGACACTCCTTTTCTTCATCAAACTTTCCACTGCTTTTTCCATCATCAGAGCTCCTAAATAGCAGTTTTGTTTGAATTGTTTTGTTGTTGTTTTGTTGTTTATAATCAGGAAGGAATTTCTTTAACTTTACCGTGACGAGTTTAATTTATTCTTCACATCGGACCCCGTGGTATTTCATCTCCTGTCTCCATATTTATAAATATGCTTTATCAGGTGTTTCTACACCAACTTTCACAGTCTTTCTTTCTTTCTTTCTTTCTTTCTTTCTTTCTTTCTTTCTTTCTTTCTTTCTTTCTGTGTGGTCAGTAGAAAGATGTGTTGTCTATTGATAGATTTCTTGTCAGTAGACAGTGTGGTTAATAGACAGATGTTTGATATGTAGTCAGATGTGTGGCCAGTAGACAGCTGTGTGGTTAATAAACAGATGTGTGGTCAATAAACAGATATGTGGGAAGTATGTAGAAAGATGTCTGTTAAATAGACAGATGTGTGGTATGTATGTAAACAGATGTGTGGTATGTATATAGACGGATGTGTGGTATGTATGTCAACAGATGTGTGGTATGTATGTAAACAGATGTGTGGTATGTATGTAAACAGATGTGTGGTATGTATATAGACAGATGTGTGGTATGTATGCAGACAGATGTGTGGTATATATGTAAACAGATGTGTGGTATGTATGTAAACAGATGTGTGGTATGTATATAGACAGATGTGTGGTATGTATGTAAACAGATGTGTGGTATGTATGTAGACAGATGTGTGGTATGTATGTAAACAGATGTGTGGTATGTATATAGACGGATGTGTGGTATGTATGTCAACAGATGTGTGGTATGTATGTCAACAGATGTGTGGTATGTATGTAAACAGATGTGTGGTATGTATGTAAACAGATGTGTGGTATGTATATAGACAGATGTGTGGTATGTATGTAGACAGATGTGTGGTATATATGTAAACAGATGTGTGGTATATATGTAAACAGATGTGTGGTATGTATGTAAACAGATGTGTGGTATGTATGTAGACAGATGTGTGGTATGTATGTAAACAGATGTGTGGTATGTATATAGACAGATGTGTGGTATGTATGTAAACAGATGTGTGGTATGTATATAGACAGATGTGCGGTATGTATGTAAACAGATGTGTGGTATGTATATAAACGGATGTGTGGTATGTATGTAAACAGATGTGTGGTATGTATATAAACGGATGTGTGGTATGTATGTAAACAGATGTGTGGTATGTATGTAGACAGATGTGTGGTATATATGTAAACAGATGTGTGGTATGTATGTAGACAGATGTGTGGTATATATGTAAACAGATGTGTGGTATGTATATAGACAGATGTGTGGTATGTATGTAAACAGATGTGTGGTATGTATGTAGACAGATGTGTGGTATGTATGTAAACAGATGTGTGGTATGTATGTAGACAGATGTGTGGTATGTATGTAAACAGATGTGTGGTATGTATATAGACGGATGTGTGGTATGTATATAGACAGATGTGTGGTATGTATGTAAACAGATGTGTGGTATGTATATAGACAGATGTTTGGTATGTATGTAAACAGATGTGTGGTATGTATATAAACGGATGTGTGGTATGTATGTAAACAGATGTGTGGTATGTATATAAACGGATGTGTGGTATGTATGTAAACAGATGTGTGGTATGTATGTAGACAGATGTGTGGTATATATGTAAACAGATGTGTGGTATGTATGTAGACAGATGTGTGGTATATATGTAAACAGATGTGTGGTATGTATATAGACAGATGTGTGGTATGTATGTAAACAGATGTGTGGTATGTATGTAGACAGATGTTTGGTATGTATGTAAACAGATGTGTGATATGTATGTAGACAGATGTTTTTTTTAAGAATTTAATCTGTTTATCTGAAAATTACAAATCCAGGTGTCATTAATCACTCGCGAGATAAACGCATATTACACAGGAAGTGTTCATGAAGATCCAGATTCTTCAAACACACCTCACACCTCACTCACACCTCACTCACACCTCACTCACACCTCACACACACCTCACACCGAACACACACCTCACACCTCACTCACACCTCACTCACACCTCACACAACCTCACACCAAACACACACCTCACACCTCACTCACACCTCACTCACACCTCACTTACACCTCACACACACCTCACACCGAACACACACCTCACACCTCACTCACACCTCACTCACACCTCACACACACCTCACACCTCACTCACACCTCACACACACCTCACACCTCACACCTCACTCACACGAACACACACCTCACACCTCACTCACACCTCACTCACACCTCACACCGAACACACACCGAACTCACACCTCACTCACACCGAACACACACCGAACACCGAACACACACCTCACACCTCACTCACACCCCACTCACACCTCACTCACACCTCACTCACACCTCACTCACACCTCACTTACACCTCACACACACCTCACACCGAACACACACCTCACACCTCACTCACACCTCACTCACACCGAACACACACCTCACACCTCACTCACACCTCACACCTCACACCTCACTCACACGAACACACACCTCACACCTCACTCACACCTCACTCACACCTCACACACACCTCACACCGAACACACACCTCACACACACCTCACACCGAACTCACACCTCACTCACACCGAACACACACCTCACACCGAACACACACCTCACACCGAACACACACCTCACACCTCACTCACACCTCACTCACACCTCACTCACACCTTACACACACCTCACACCAAACACACACATCAAACCTCACTCACACCTCACTCATACCTCACTCACACCGAACACACACCTCACACCTCACACCTCACTCACACCGAACACACACCTCACACCTCACTCACACCGAACTCACACCTCACACCGAACTCACATCGAACTCACACCTCACTCACACCGAACTCACACCTCACTCACACCGAACACACACCTCACACCGAACACACACCTCACACCGAACACACACCTCACACCGAACACACACCTCACACCTCACTCCCACCTCACTCACACCTCACTCACACCTCACACACCTCACACCTCACTCACACCGAACACACACCTCACACCTCACTCACACCTCACTCACACCGAACACACACCTCACACCTCACACACACCTTACAATGAACACACACCTCACACCTCACACCTCACATGCACACCTCACACCGAACTCACACCGAACCTCACACCTCACACTGAACAAACACCTCACGAGTGTTTGTGTGTGTGTGTGTGTGTGTGTGTGTGTGTGTGTGTGTGTGTGTGTGTGTGTGTGTGTGTGTGTGTGTGTGTGTGAGGTGTGAGGTGTGTGTGTGAGGTGTGAGGTGTGTGTTCATTGTTTGTTTATATATATATATATGTATACTTTATATAAAGGACAGAAAGAGAGATATATAATAATATAATCGTTTTATAAATCACAATGTTTGTAATTATTGTTATTTATTTTAATAATCATTCAAATGATTGTCTTTAAATTAGACCATTTCAGAATTTCTGTGATTTTATTTATGTAATTTTTTTCTTTTTAAACATGTTGTGTTTTTAACAGAATTCTGCACATTTTAGATTAATAAATAATGAATTAATTAAAAAGTTTATAAAAGGAGGAATGATGAAGAAAAAGATCAGACACTGTGTAAGTCAGTTCTGCTCTCTGCATAGTGGAGACGTGACTGATCTGGAAGATCTCACGCTTCTTCTCTCTCCTTCTAACAGATACATTCAGCAAAATGTCTTAATTTATATTGTTTTTCTTAAACATCTCAAAACAAATAATTTAGAAATCTTCTTATAAGTCAAGTGTTTTTAGTTTCCGAAATCCTGTTCTGCTGGTGTTTCTCTCAGGGTTCCTCTGACTGAGAAGCACCAAAGAACCGTTTGTACCATTCAGGTCTTAATTTGCAGAACATGGTGAATACAGGAGCCCATACAGATCATCTGAGCACAGTGGTGGGGTTTTGAGGGATATATCTCACACTGGCTGTGTATGCGTACACACACACACACACACACACACACACACACACACAAACACACACACGTCCTCCGGCCTGTTAAATTTTTTATGACTGCCCACTCAGCTGAATTCCACAGAGACGAATATCTCACGCAGAACAAACAGAACAAGTCGAGACGCCGCCCGGAGAATTCCACACATCACTCAGGTCAGTATAGAGTAAATATTTTACATCTCCGTTTCCACGACAACACACACATCACACAAACACACACACACACACACACACACACTCACACACACACATAATTTAAAGTTATAAAATACACACATTTAACATTTTAAATATGAGATTTTGGTCTTTCTTGTACTTGTTTTACTTGGTGATTTTCCTTTTCATTGTTCTGGATTCGTGTATCTCTTTTTCTTTCCTCCAGGGTTTCCTGATTTCTTCTCTTCTATTCTTGCAATTTCTATTTTTCTTTTTCACTCCATTAGAACATTCTATTGCCTCGGTGATAGACAGTAAGACTGAGACAGTGAGAGTGAGACAGTGAGAATGAGACAGTGAGACAGCTGTGAGACAGTGAAAAAGTAACAGTGGGAGTTAAACAGCTGTACGAGAGTGAGACAGTACAAGTGAGACAGCAAAAAAAATGAAACAGTGAAAGAGCAAGACAGTGAGTGTGAGACAG
>JBCEWE010000350.1:0-25000 GCA_039877035.1 Silurus lanzhouensis | reverse complement strand
TTTTCAATGGAGAAAACATTTATTTTAGAAATTTTTTTAAAGTAAAACCAAATATTTTGCGCTGACTTTGATGTGATGCAGCTCTCAGTCTCAGAAAGGGTCAATATTTGTATTCAATTTCAATAAAATCTGCTTCTCGAAGTGTTTGGAATTTTTTGCAACTCTTTTCAGACTGAAAATGAGGCCAGCAGTGATACAAAGTCGCTTCCACGCAGCAGATGTTTGGCGGTTTAGAGATCAACGCTCCTGTTTCTGTATCTCAGTCACCAATCCAGAGCAAATGAAAAGAATATTCTGATGTGGCGCATCTCAATCTGCTCACTAGTTCACTACTTAGGGCACTGATCAGGAAATCGACCTCGTTTCATTCGCAAAAGACTCCAAGTCCACTGGAACTTTCTTTCCCTCAAAACAAAACAACACCAATGAACCACAAGAACCAGCAGAGAAATTCTGAAGGTCCATCTTGCACGTTGGAGATAAATGCCAGCGGTGATGATTTACATGCTTATAAGAGCGATGTGAGCAGAACTTGAGTCATGAGTGTTGCAGTGACTCAGGGTTTCTGAATTGATACACTGAGCCAGACTCTGGTGAGCTGGAGAACCGATGGAGATGCAGCCCCTGGTGTTTTGCGGTTTGTCCTGACTAAAAAGCATCAGCGTGATCCAGAGTCACCATATTTCTGAATTAGGGTGATTGATGTTCCTATGGTAACCTCGGCCCCTGGTTCTCTGATCCAGACTCGGGATGATGATGATGATGATGATGATGATGATGATGAGGATGATGATGATGATTTATGGATCCCAGCTCTCCAAAAAAGACCTAAATTGCAGCACACCGCAAGCCTGAGTCACTCATCCTTCATGATCAGCTGTATTCCTGCTCTCTGTTGTTCAGGTCTGACCTTCGTCTGCACAGCAAGTCTTTTATCTCCCTAATCAGCACTGAGTTTCAGTTTTCCCTCCGTTCTATGGGAGACCAATTACAGCCCATTACAGAAGCGAGGGAGAGAAAGAGAGAGAGAGAGAGAGAGAGAGAGAGAGAGAGAGAGAGAGAGAGAGAGAGAGAGAGAGAGACGACAGTGATTTCAATGAAAAGACGGCTGCTTCTGAAAAAGCCAGAACATGCTCCATTGTGGGTTTCATCATCATCATCATCATCATCATCATCATCATCATCTTTTTCTTCCTGTCTATCTCTCTGTCTCAATATTATTCTGTTCATCTGTTCCTCCATCACTGCAAATGATCATCAAAACTGAAACGATGGAAAAAAATAAAACCAAACTAAAAGTGAGATGATGATGATGATGATGATGATGATGATGATGATGATACTAGATCAATGTAGAAGGTCACAGAATAGAACTGCATGATCAGGAGACTCAACTGTAGTCATAGTAGATTTAAACTAACTACAGTGTTTTCTACTACTTATTGCATATCAACATGAGGTCAGATCACATCACATCACATCACATCATGTTCAGGTCCAAGAGCTTCTGCCCCACATGTACTGATGCAATCTGGTAGAAAGAGCAGTTTGTTTTGGTTCTTTTGAATGTTCTCCTAAAGGTTCCTCATACCAGAACCTTTCATTGAAACATCTCATAATTTTTTAAACATAATTATGTCAGGAACTTGAAGATACATTTCTAGGAGAACATCATCCAAAGCATCATGGTTCCAATAACTTTTAGAAGAAATGTAGGAGAGCATTTTCTGAACATCATGCATAATAAACGTTCTTCTGAAAGTTTGCTTCATAAACCAGGATAAAAATATATGTTTTTAACATTTCTTTACTTCTTCACTTTCATCGTAGATTTCTTCTAAATACAGCTTCAGTTCATGCACTCGAGGTTGAAGTGCTTCTGGTATGTGTAGGTTTGTTGTCCACGTCAGTGAAGGTGCTTTCAGCAGAACGTGGCGTGAAGTGGTTTAATTATCCTTCGCTCTTGAAAACACTGAGATCATGCAGGTCGCTCTCGGTGTACTGATCCTCATACGAGTCTCGCAGCTCCGTAACGTTCACACACACAACGTCAGTGGATTTCTAGAGAAGGTCTATTACGCATCACAGTTCCAGAACATTTATGGAGTTTTTTAGACATTCTCTAAAAACCATGCTTCTACCAAGTTTGAGCAGAACATTGAGGAGAACGTGGTTCCAGGATATTTACAGAAACATTATGGTTCTAGGAGCCTTTAGGGAGATTTTTAGAAGAAAGCTTTGGGAACATCATGGTTTCAACATCAAGTTTCTCGAACGGTTCTGAGAACTTCAGCTGAAGGTTCTTTCTAAATGCTCTTGGCTCTGCTCCGAGAGAATAAATAAGTGCCAGTCAGACCCGTGTCTCTGCAAGCTGACATCAAGGCTAGAAAAGAGCATTTGTGTGTGTGTGTGTGTGTGTGTGTGTGTGTGTGTGTGTGTGTGTGTGTGTGTGTGTGTGTGTGTGTGTGGAGATTTAAGGGCATGAGAGGACTCTGGAGGCCTGTGGTCAGAGTCTGGCCTTATATTTTTATTTCTTCATCAATCATGTCATCAGCTTTAATTAGGCCTAAAAGAGGAGGAGGAGGAGGAGGATGAAGATGAAGATGAAGATTAGGAGGATGAGTTTTTGGAGAATTGAGATGGACGTATGATGACATTGACAATGACAATGACAAACACGCTGGTACTGAAGATGCTGCTGCTGCTGCTGCTTTTTTTTTTTTTTACATTCAGATGATGTGACAAGTGGCTTTCTTCACACACACACACACACACACACACACACACACACACACACACACACACACAAACACACACACACACACACACACACACACACACACACACACACACACACACAAACACACACACACACACACACACACACACACACACACACACACACACACACACACACACACACTCTCCTGACAGATTGATTGGTGTGTAATTATTTCAGATAAAAGATTTTCCACCAAATAACTCTTCACTTTTGAGTGATTTCTGTGGAGAATGAAAGATGCTGCGATGAAGCCGAGTTGCTGTTCCTCACACCATCACTTTAGTTCCTTTTTTAGTTCCTTTTCTCACTTGGTTCAGCCAGTGAAGATAAGCGTTCCTCTACCTGAGTAAAACTTCTGACCTCCTGCTGATCCCAAAAATCTCCTGACAACAGAATATAATTATCTCTCACTCATGAGAACACTGAGATCAGGCAGGTCTCTCTGAGTACTGATCCTGATACGATCCTCATATCTCCTCAAGCTTCACACACACACACACACACACACACACACACACACACACACACACACATCAATGGCCTTCAGAAGATTATTAGATTTTCATGTGAAGGTTTATTAAAGAGAACATCTTCCGAACATTACGATTCCTGAAACCTTTAGAAGATTTTCACGAGAATGTTTTCTAACCATCATGGCTCCAAGAACTTATAGAACTATTTTCACAAAAACAGTTTCTAAGAATCACAGTTCCAGCAACTTTTAGAAGATTTTTAGAAGAACAGTTTCTGAGCATCATGGTTCCAGGAACTTTCACAAAAACATTTTCTGAGCGTTTCTTGAGTAAATGAATGAAAGTAAAAAATACTTCATTACATTTTTATCTCTGATTTTAAAAAAGCTCTGACATTGGAGACTCTTTCCATAAACAGGAAATGGAAACGTCTACTTCCAGGAAACGTCCCTGTGCTACTGTCAGAGCTGCTGTTATAGAAAATACACTGAAGACCTTCTGACTTATCAGAATCCAGAATTCCAAACTCATCCACAAGACAATCACAGATGAAACTTCCTGTTTATATTCACACTCGCGTTTGTGCCAAAATATCATTTGTAAATGAATTATCTTTAAACGAGTGCATCTTCACAGCCTCCGGTTCTCCTCCCTCCTAATTCACACCTTGTCCAAATATCACAACTTCAGTGTGAAGGAAACGACAGGCAGGTGATTAATCGTGCGCTTCACACCTTCAGGGTTGCCAGATTTATCTGATGAATCCCTCTTAGAACAGGAGGTCTTTCAAACAGACTAATAAAGCAAACACTTTTCTTTCTGTTTTTTATTTATCACAACTTAAAGGTCTGGAATTCAGCCATGCTGCCTGGGTTTCACTCCAACTCCACATTTGTATGAAATAAAAAAACGAATGTAAAAAGCGCTCAGATCGTTCAGCTGAAAAGACGGCGTAGGGATTAGCGTGAAGCGATCAGGGTGAGAATGTCACCGCATGGCGTGGGCGATTCACACGATTATTTTATTTCTTGATATCACATTTATATATTCCATTCTGACCTCGACCAGCATTCTATAGGATCCGTGTGAAAGTTTGCTGAAGCAATGAGAAAACTGCTGGAGTTAAAACTCTGAGGAACACGAGGAACACGACTGTGTGTGATGTTGTGCTTAAATCCACTCTGAATGCGAGAGAAGTGCACAAAGAAAAGCTTTTTATTCCTGATGCACCCGAATCCAAACCAGAGTGAAAGTCATGCTTCTGCTACATTTGGATTTGGCTTCATTCATTTCAAAGAACTTTGGCTATGCAGCAAAAAAACCTTCCTGAGAACTTTAGAAGACCATTAATAGATGGAAGCTATCTGGACATTCATCAGAAAAGCAGGTAGAATTTCTTCCTGAATGTCATTTCTTTAGGAACGTTCAGGAGAAAGTTTTATGATCTCACATTAATCACAGTATTTTAAGAGATGTTCTGGCTCTAGAAACCTTTAGGAGAATCATTCATGAATCATATGGTTCTATAAACTAGGAGAATGTTTCATGAATGTCTGGTTCAAAGAAATTTTAGGAGAACTTTAGGAGAATATTTCATGAATGCCAAGGTTCTGGAAACTTTTAGGAGAATTTTCTGAGAACATTTCATGAATATCATGGTTCTATGAACTTTCAGGAGAACTTAAGGAGAGCATTTCATGCATTTCATCTTGTGGTTCTAGGAATGTTTGTGAGAACATTTAGTGACATCAATCCTGGTATATTTAAAAACATTAGGAGAACAGTATATAAACAATATGGTTCCTCAAACATTGAAATGAATTACATTATGAACTTTTAGGAGAATTTTGGAAGAAGATTTAACAAATGTTATGGCTGTAGGAGCATTTGCAAGAACTTTAGTAGAACATGCTACATTTCAATGAAGTTTTATGAGAATTTGAAGAGAATTTTTGTTAAACTGTATAAAGTTCAAAACTGTTAGGAGGTTTTTTTTTTTGCTTAGTAAATGAATGAATTTCTATATTAAATCTGCTCATTATGGAAAAGCTTCATACAGGGAAAGAGAAGAGCTGATCAGATGGATTATGAAACATTTGGCCACCTTGATGTTAAGTGCTTAAAATTACTTAGAACCACAATCTTCTTCTAAAAGAAAATGTTCCTCTGACTATTTTTTATAGATATATTTTGTTGGAACTAAGACATCCAAAATCATCCAAATGTTACCACAGCATTCATGAGACGTTTTCAAAATAATTTTCTTGATGGAATCTTGATCCATAATGTTCATGAAAGCTTCTCCTACAATATTCCTCAAAGTTCATAGAACCATAATATGAGTTCACCAAAACCATACCTTCCAGGGAAGACTATTTTGCATTTTTCCTGAAAGTTCCTAGAACTGTGAAGTTCTTCTAAATGCTCCTAAAATTTGTAAAACCACAATGTTCATCTAAAATTCTAAAACTGAACCATTTATAAATAGTTTTCTCACAATGCTGTAAAAAATTCCTAGAACCATGATGTTTATCTAAAACTCACTCAAGCCATGATGTTCTTCCAAAATATCCTAAAACCATGATGTTCTTCCAAAAGATCCTAAAACCATGATGTTCTTCCAAATGTTTCTAAAACCCAGATGTTCTTCCAAAAGTTCCTAAAAACATGATATTCTTCTAAACGTTTCTCCAACACTTCCAGACATGAATGATGATGATGTATTTATTTATTTTTTTATACAAATAAAAGAAAAACCTTTTCTGAGAAGAAGAACCTGTTGTGTGCTGAAGGTTCCATCAGGAGCTCTTCACTCGCACAGAAGTTTTTACTGATGAATCATCTTTCAGCAGGAAAGTAAAACATTCTTCACTCTCAGTGAGGGTTTAATGATGTTGAGGTTAATCAGATCCACATTTTCTCCAAACTGACTTTTTTTCTATGATAAGAATCTAAAATGACCTTTTCACTGGTTCAGGGACGAAAAGGTTTTGATGTCAGAAAGGACCTTCTCACTGCAGGTGCAGTATAGTATCGTTTCTATAGCAACGTTTCATTCACAGGAGTCTGAACAATGGACACTTTTCTGATCATAAACTTATAAAAGAATGTAAAGGAATGTACAAAGAGTACAGTAAGAGTGTAGTGGAGGTGAAGAGAGTTTCTGATAGGGTGATGATCGTGAAGCTGGAAGTTGAAGGCGTGATGATAAATGTCATCAGTACTTATGCTCCACAAGTGGGTTGTGAGATAGAGGAGAAGGAAAAATTCTGGATTGAGTGAGATGAAGTGGTAGAAGGTGAACGCAGGAATGAAAGATTGGTGATTGGAGCAGACTTTAATGTGCATGTAGGTGAAGGGAACAGAGGTGATGAGGAGGTGATGGTAGGTATGGTTTTAAGGAGAGGAATGTGGAAGGGCAGATGGTGGTAGATTTTGCTAAAAGGATGGAAATGGCAGTGGTGAACACGTATTTTAAGAAGAAGGAGGATCACAGGGTGACGTATAAGAGTGGAGGAAGGTGCACACAGGTGGACTATGTGCTATGCAGGAGATACAACCTGAAGGAGATTGGAGACTGTAAGGTGTTGGCGGGGGACAGTGTAGCTAGACAGCATCGGATGGTGGTCTGTAGGATGGTTTTGCAGGTGAAGAAGAAGAGGAGGAGAGTGAGGACTGAAAGAAGAATAAGATGGTGGAGACTGAAGGAGGAAGAGTGTAGTGTGAGGTTCAGGGAAGAGGTCAGACAGAGGCTCATTGGTGGTGAGTGAGAGAATGCTGAGGATGGAGACACCAGAAAAGAGGAAAAGAGGAAGACCAAGGAGGAGGTTTATGGATGTGGTGAGGGAAGACATGCAGGGAGTTGTGGTGAAAGAGGCAGATGTAGAGGGCAGGGGGAATGGAGACGGATGATCCTCTGTGGCGCCCCCTAATGGGAGAAGCTAAAAGAAGAAGAAGAGGTTCCTAGAAGCATGAAATTCAGAGAAGGTTTAACAATGCTCCTAAAGGTTCCCAACACCAGATTTATTATTTTAAATATTATATATTTTCGGTGATTTGTTTCCACAGTAAATGTGACTATAAATGGATAAAAACTAATAAGGAATGATTTACTGATTAGTTGCTGTAGTATAAAAGAAATAAATCTCATCTTTAGATCTTTACCTCCGTGTTTTATTTTGTACTTATTCCATCCTAAAGCAGTCATTAATCATTTGTCATATCTGTTGCTTAGCAACTAGGAAGCGCACAGAGATGTTCGAGTCGAACACTGGAACTGTACCTGGGTGTGATTAATCCTCAATGTAGTCTACAAGAAGTGTAATGGGCTTTATTCAGGCATCTAATAATAATCACACACACACACACACACACACACACACACACACACACACACACACACACACACGCCTCAAATCTACAAATCAAAATAGAGCAAAGTGTAGAAGAAAAAAACACCAGAAATCCACTGATGGAGACACAAAAATCCATTCATTATCTTCTCGGATTTCTAGAATCTTTTGTTCTGTTCTGAATAAATCCCTAGATGCATAATGTTCAGTAAATGTTTCTTAAAAAGTTTCTCAGACCATAACACTAAGAGAAAGTTTTACTAAAATGATCCTAAAAGTCCCTAGAAACATACAGATCAGAGAACCTTCCCTCAAAGTTCTACTGAACATTTCTAGAGCATTTAAAGTCCTTACAACTATTAAGTTCGGAAAATTTTTCTTAAAAAATTTCTAGACCAGAAGACCTTCTACTGAAGGTTCCTAGTAAAATTCTGTTAAAAAAAACTTCTAGAAACTCAATATTCAAATCCTTAAAGCAATGCATCAAAATCTTCCTCTAAAGGTTTCCATTACCATAAGACTAAGAAAACCTTCTAGTAATGTTCTCCTGAAGATTCTCAGAACTATAATCAGATAAGAAATACCCCCTACTAAAGTTTTCTGAAACAACAATATTCAGAAAACGTTCTTCTGAAAATTATTCTGCAAGTTTTACTGTTCTAAAAAATAGGCTCTACAAATTTCTTTTTAAAAGTCTCTAGAAGCATGCTCTTCAAGAAATGTTCCTTTAAACATTTCTAAAACCATAACTCTGAAGAATCATTCTCCTAAAGGATTCCTAGAACCACAAACCTCCAGAAAACCTTCTTGTGAAGTTAAAATATTCAAGTAAAATGTGCAGAATCACAATTTTCATAAAATATTTTCCTAAAATGATCCTTAAAAAATCCTAAAAGCACATTGTTCAGAAAATGTTTTTTCTATGACATTTAGAAACTGTTTTCCGAAATTCTCGAAACTTATTATTAAATAATTCAGCAGATCTTCCTAAAGTTAGAGATCTTCTAGAGATAAAGGTAGAACCTCCAAACAATCAGAGAACATTTTTCTGAAGATCCCTAGAACCATACTGTTCACAAAACGTCCCACAAAGTTCTACAAATGTTTCTAGAACAATGATGTTCAGAAAGCATTCTCCTGAAAAGGTTCTAAAAGTTCTTGGAAACATTATTTTCTTTAAAAAAAATAATAATAATAATAAAGAAGTTCTACAAAATTCTCCTAAAATTATCCAGAAGTATGATGTTTAGAAAATGGTCCTCTAGAAATATCTAGAATAACCTTCCCTCAACATTTTCCTGAAACTTTTATTATTCTGTAACCACAATGATCCGAAAACATTTTCTTAATGTTTCCTAAAACAACAAAATTTAGAAATGTTTTTTCTCCCAGAAGCAGAACATTCACAAAAAGATCCTATAGAACCATAACTCTTTCCCATAAACTTTTCCTCAGCCACAATCCCGGAGCTGTGACCTTCAGCACACATCCTTCTAAATGTCTCGATTCCTTAAGTGCACAATCTAAAAATGTTCTCCTGAAGTTCTTCTAGAGATTTTTTACAACCCTACAGTAAAAAAACAGAAAAACATTGTTGTTGCTCATGTTGCAGGGTGTATAAACTTTTGCACTCCAGTCTATGAACTCCACACATCCAGATCTGTTTATTTTAGAGTTTTATCGAGCATCAGCATTAAACTTCCAACCGTTTTCATTTCCTCTCTCACTTCCTGTCAGAGCTTTGTACAAAGCTGAGAATCCAAATCTCCTTTCTTTCTTTTCTTCTTTCTTTTTTTCCTCCTCAAATCCCCCGTGTCTCACTTTGCTCCGGTGATCCCGACGTTCTCATGGTCTATTTATTCCTCTGTTCATGCATTTTCATCCAAATCCTATTAGAGACTTTATTATACACAGCAGCGAGCAGAACACAATCCTGCACTGTAATGTATATCGATCCCGGCTTTATGGTTCGCTGCTATAAATACGTTTCTCACGCCACTCACTCATCCCCTGCAGCTGACGTGAACGACGTGAGCGGCGTGATGAACGCGAGATGCTTTTCAGAGCCTGGGACAGGGAAAGAGGAGGAAAGTTGAGTGTGTGAGGATGAATGAGGAGAGGAATGTGAGCTCTGGCACGCTGAAGTACTTCATTAATTAAAAGGACCAGTGGAAATATTGACATTTCGCTCGGATGGAACTGCATCAGCACACACTCAGATGTTACTGTCGCTGCAAAATCTCCAGGGTCTTTATTTAGTTTAGTATTTTGTCAAACTCGAGACCGAGGTTCTGTTTATTGTTCGTTCGTTACGTGATTGTCGCGGTCCGCAGTGTTGCCATGGTTCGCTAATTACAGCTCGTCTTTCGCATTTTAACCGTCAGGTCTGAGTCTGTGAGCGAAGTGAGATCTAAACGATAGAAATCGAACCTCATGATGTGAAATAATCACATCAGTTTAAAAATAACACATAAACACATAAACAGTTTAAAATAACAAACTTTGGATTGCGATCGGTTGGAAGTTCAGGTGTGAATAGTAGATTGTGATCCCTTTTTTTTTAAACAGATGTTTTACAGAAAAAAAACTAGTTTAGTGAAGAACCCCAGAACAGTGTTTTCATATCAGAAAGGTTTCAAATTCAATCACATTTTGGAACATAACATTCTTTAATTATCCAGTAAACACATGAAGAACCTGCAAAGAACATTATTTTCTCCTACAGGTTGGGGTTTGTTTATGATTTTATTATATAACATCTAGAACCTTCTTGTCACTTGGTGGAAACACGCCAATAAATAATTCAAAAGGTCTTTGTTAAACACATCAGGTTCTTCAGTGGTTCTTAGCGGGGTCATTAGATAGATAAAGTTTCTTAAATTCTAAAATGGGTTTGGACTTGGAGTCCTTATTTATCAGGAACTTCAGGGTTCTCCAAAAGAGTTTATCAGTAAAAGGTTCCTATAAAAAGTAGAGTTAGGAATCTTAAATAAAACTCTATACAGGAACCTGTTCATTTTCTGTCTTTTTCTTTTTGTTTTTTTTTTGGGTTTTTTTGGAAACTGAATAACTGGTTCATTGAAGGTTCTGTAAAAAGCTTTTCACTTCCAAAACTGATAAAGTGATGCTGTGTTGAAAGGTTCTAGGCAGAGAAGTTTTTTTTAGTTCTCCAAAATCCATGTTCCACAGTACCATGATGTAGAGTTGAGTATGAATGACATCTCTTGGTTGTTGTTTTAAGATTTTCAGTAGAAAATGAACAGATATTTGTGAAATAGAATTATTGAGAGGAAAAAAGCGTAAGAAAGAGAAACGGAATTAGTTGTGGAAGTGCGCGAGCGACGTCTGGGCGGGACGAAGTGTGCAAACCGTGTCCTCTGAGGATCACTAGACCGGAGTCCAAGCCAGGTTTTAATTATCTCAAAAACGCATAAAAACTCCCTCTGCTTAGCTTTTGGCTGCGTTCGGCGTCGCGACGTCTCCTGCTGCGGCGGAACGTGCCGGAACGCGCCGGTGCGATCCAGCGTTCGCATTCAGTTGCCATGACAACAATAAAAACATCAACAGCAAGGTCGAAACTTGGAGTACACCAGAATGGAATATTTTATCATGTTTATATGGTGTTTTTGTTGATATTGAAGGCAATTAAGGAGCTCTGAAGCTATAAAGAAGCGGCACATGACCTGCCAAGGCGTCTGTAGGTGTAGCGGTCAACTTCTGTCGTTTTTCTCTTAATCCTAACAACATGATTAGCATGACGACCTGCTCGATCGCAGACGCAAATAAACACCTGTAGTGGTTTTTCCTAATAAAATATCAACATAATTGATCTAAAAAATATATTTTTTGGATTTCTTTATTGTTTTGTATCTCATTCTATTTTTGAAAAGAGATTCACTGAACTAGGGTTTTTTCTGCCAAAGCAAGCTGCCAAGTTTTCTTCTACATCAAAGCCCGAGTCATCCCTCCGAACGCGAGATCTCACGGGAGTCACTGCGGCATGAGAGGGAATGGAAATAAAAAAGGAGTGACAGGTGAAACGGTGAACTGAAAGAAAGGCTGAACAATGCTGATGCCAGGGCTGACATATTTGAATAAAAATAAAAAAGGTCTCAACCTCGTTGAAGGACCTCATAATTCAAACATGGGAAGGTCACGAATCAAAGCTGTACCACCAGTGTTACGCAAAAGTTGCTTCACTGCGCTGTTCTGCGTTTAACATGTATAAATAAAAAAACCTGGAAGAACAAAGCAGCAATTAAACATTAGTTTTTTGGGGGAAAAGAAATGAAAATGGTGGAAATGCACATCCTGGTACTATTACAGAATTATGATGAATAGGCAGCTTTGGTGTTTGGCCAAAATTGTATAATAGATTAGAATAGAATAGAATAGAATAGAATAGAATAGAATAGAATAGAATAGAATCAGAGATAAAGTCAGAAGTAAAAAAAAGATTTGAGTTTTTCTTAACGAGAGAGAATATAAAGATACTGTTGAAGAAATGAGTGTTTATAGCTGCTATAAGGTAAGTGAGAACAGGAAGTGACCTGTTTTATGTGAATATATATATATATATATATATATATATATATATACACACACACGAGGTGATTTCAAAAAGACTAGTTTTGTAACACACCAACAGATGGCAGCACAAGGCTGCACACACAGTCACAGGGAGCACCTTCATAAGTCAGTGTGTGATAAAACATGGTTCTGTGTACATCGGGAGCCGTGCAACTGGTGCTGTTCTGATCGCGTGCATTTCCATGTGTATCCAGGCGAGCACCCACCCGTAGGGGTGTGGTTGGCTAATTATCCCAAGACTTTTTAAGCAGGCACTGGGCAAGAGGCCTTGAAATGTGGGCCCTGTTTTGAAAGCACATGGGATATAGTGCTGCTTTGTTTGGTTGTGTTTGAAGTCGCCCTAGACGAGGTAGGCCGAATTTGTTGCTTTAGTTTGTTTAATTTATTTATTTAGAGGGATTTCCTCATAATGACACTGTTGAGGAGAATAGAAGAATACCAGGACACGTTCCAGAAGAACACTGGGGGCGCTGTTTTGCTTTGCAAGGGGACTATTTTGAAGGTGATGGTGTGGAAAGTAGATGAATAAAGATCTTTCTCTTATTAACTTGATTAGAGAGAATAAAAGAGTGCCTGGTGAAGGAACAAATGTTAGCTGCTATAACGTAAGTGAAAACATTATAAGAAATAATTACCTTCAGGGTTTTAATATTCAGAAGATTCTGCTGTAAAACTGAACAAAGAGGTAAATAAGTGCAGCGCCGGTAGTGAAAGAGGTGTGAACACAGCGAGGAGTGATAAATGGTGGAAAAGGAAAAAAAGGAGGAAGTGATCCATTACTGTGAGCTGCAAACAAATCAAACTGCTGCTCCATGTATAGATCATGTGATCTTTTTTAACCAATCACAGTCAGGGAGCAGGGTTAGGTGAGGATCCGGATACTGTGCTTTTGTAGATCTTTGGGTTCATAGTGCTTTATTAATAGTGTAGTAATAGTACACAAGCAGGATTTAATCAGTAATTACATCTTATAAACATCTGTACAGGGGTTCATGAACAATGTTTAAAATGAGGTCATTACAACATTCAGGTCGAAAAGATGTCTATAAGAAGTAGAGCTGATATTCCTTTAATACAATTAATCTTAAAAACTTGAGGAACTCAGAAGGAACTCTTGAGAAACTCTTGTTGATTAAGGGGTTTGTTAGATGATGAAGCGTTCTCAGCTTCCCCAAAACATTTCTACTCTATACAGGAATCCCTTCATTCTTGTTTTTGCTTTTCTTTTTAGAGAAAAATAAAGGGTTCCTTGAAGGTTCCTCAAAGATTTCTTCACTTTCAAAACCAATTCTGCTTAAATGGTCCTAAACAAAGCATTTTTTTCTTTCAGTTTTCTTCCATCATATAGTTGTAACTTTTTCTGCTGAAAATTGAGAAATAGTGTAGTATGTAGATGATCCGTTGCTCTTCATCATCTATTATTGAGTTAAATCCATGTCTCATTGCTCTTTTGATCTAATGCACGTCACCATTCCTGACTTCCTCCCTTAATTAGATATAAACAGTGCACTCCATATTGTTTTATCGTCACTGTTCTAGGAGATTCTGTGAAACAGATTTGTTTCCTTTTACAGTGTGAACTTAAGCGTCTGATTCCTGTTCGATCCCTAAAACATCTCAGTTCCTGTTCTCACATTACGTTATAGCAGCTCTAAACACTCACTCCCTCATTCTACAATCCTCTCTTTATTCTTTCTCTTCAGATCATCAGCAACCTTTTATGTGGAACACCAGCAGTCCCAAGTTCCTGTGAATGAACTGGGTTTTTATTTTATTACGATTTTTAAGCTTCATTTTTTTTATTAAATATTTACTTTTTTTTTTTGGTGAATAGATTCAGGTTTTTGCAAATATTATACAAAAAAAGGAGGCAAACTAACAAAAATTAAAAAGTTAAACAGTGGCAAATGGTCATTTTAATGTTTGTTTGTTTATATTTTAATATGTTGCTTTTTTATAAAATAGTGATTATGCACCTGCGTATAAAATAAATAAATAAAAAAACAAGCAAACAATTATAAATAGCATTTATTTACTTATTTATTATATATTTATTTATTTTTGTTTTTTTATGTTTTTAACGTTATTATTTTAATATGTCGATTTTTTTTTTATGTTTATAACAGCCTGTGTAATGATTATTGTATAGATGTAGTAATAAATAAATAAATAAATAAATAAATAAATAAATCTTATTTTAGGGCTGTATGAGATGAATATATAAAATATTGATATCATAGTAAATCAATTTGTTAATTTTATTTACTTAATAAAATTATTACTTTATTTAATTTGTCTGTTTGTTTATTAGCTTTTTTTTTTTTAAATAATTAATAAACACAGTATTCTTATTTTCTTTTTCTTTTTCTTTTTTGGTTGTTTTCTTTTGAAGCTTATTTTTATTCATATTTCTACTATAAATATAAAACATATTGTGAAAGAATGTCGGTATAAGATCAGGATTATGGTATTGTAATGTATAGAAAGCAAAAAAAAAAGTGCCATTCGAAAGCTGTAGACCAACTTTATAAATAAAAAAATCTATTTTCTTATAAATCTGTTCACATAAAGAATGCAGAAAGGCTTGAGAGCGAATCACAACGCATGAGAGAATCGATGAATAAAACCTGTCTGTGTGTATATATTTATATAAATCTCATATAAACCGCTCTGTAACCTGCACATTAATAATCATTCAGAGAAAAAAACACATGCAGGACCATGATGGATCTGCACTTAAATAAGTGGACGTTTCCCGACCCCTCCCTCTGCACCAGCCACATTTCATTCATGAGCAGTGTATTAGTCTTTCCCTCGTTTGGATTCGTCCCAATAAAGGACACGGCGCGTCCCCGAGGACCAAAGTCGACGTTAAAGTCTTCTGCGCTTGTCTAATTAGCAGCTTCGTCTCGATAAATCGTCCTCCCGAGAAGCGCAGAAGAAGAACGCTTTAATTAATCTCTACTCATCAAGCTGTTCAAGGAAAAAGAGGGAAAAAAGAAAGGAGGAGGAGATGGGAGAGAGGTGGAGGAGGGGGGGGGGGGTCGGACCGGGTGTAGTGTAGCATCTATGTTTGATCGGAGAAGGAGCACATATCCATACACACACACACACACACACACACACACACACACACACACTGTAACCCAGAGCCACGGTTTAGTGCCGCAAACCACAAAGAAGAAACTTACAGCATACAATAAACAGTTTCAGTCTCACAGATAAAACCAGGATGGAAAAGTTGAAATCCTCATTCATCTCTCCAAATATCTCTGATTCCACAACATCTCAAACATCACCCTCATCATCATCATCATCATCATCATGATGCATGAACCCGGTGTGTCCCCCAAAAACAATCCCAGACACTGATGTGCTGCTGTGATCAGCAACAAAAGGAGGATTAAAAAAAAGAAGAAAAAGAAAGGAATCTGCACCGACCTGCTGTTGAGGCTGAAATGGGGGAGGAAGAGAAGGACGCAGACTGCTCCGAGGAATTTCATCTCTCGTTCTTTTGCTCTCCGTGTGCTCTCCTCTGTGTTCCTTTCGGTGATGTTCTCCTCGCTCTCCTCGTCTCTTTCCCTCCTCCCTCTCGTCCTCGGCTCGCTCTCTCGCTCGCTTGCTCTCAGCGCAGGCGCCGTGCAGCTTCGAGCAGCGTGTGTGTGTGTGTGTGTGTGTGTGTGTGTGTGTGTGTGTGTGTGTGTGTGTGTGTGTGTGTGTGTGTGTGAGCTTCGGGAGGTTTAAATAACAATATGTAGCGAGACGCTGGATCTTAGAGAAACACAGATTGAGATGGACAGACAAGCAGAATGATGAATGATGTCATAACCGGCGCAGCTGCTTTCGGCTTGAATACCTGCCTTTACACTTCTTCTCATCCACAAGGGGGCGCTATGGCACTCGCATAGCCTTTATTTGTTTTAACAGCTCATTTGGACCTCATAAACTAGTAACGCTGACTGTTATGGGCGACTGTCTGGCTGTTCCTCGTCATATATCACACCGGTTTAGCAACAAGCGCACGTTGTTTTTTTTCTGTTGTTGTTTGAACGTGATGTTTTCGTCACTTTTAATGTTCCTGTTGTAATTTACGCTCCAGTAGCTATAAACACTCGCTCTCTCACACACCTCTTTTTATACTTTCTATTCAATTAATCAAAGAAAACAAAAAAGGAGGGAGGTGTTACTGTAGCTTAGTGGTTAGGGGATTGGTGTTTAGATCCAAAGGTCATGTGTTCAAATCCCATCCTCTGAGTGAAGCCCTTATGTTGTATGAATGGGATAAAGGAAAGAGGTCATCTGACAAATATACAATTATCTCAGGTATAAAACTGAGCAGGTTACGGTTCTTGCTCGAGCACCCTGCAGTGTCAGTTTGGCAGTGCTGGGATTCAAACTCATGACCTTCTGATTATAAGCCCATTTTATTTACTAATGAGATACCACACCTCCCATCTGTAAACTCTTCCTGTCCTGAAGATTTCAGGAAGCTACAAAGCACTGACACTGGAGACTCCTTCCATACATACATACATACATACATACATAAATACACTGCCTTTCCTTAGATTAGATTAAATTAGATTAGATTAGATTAGATTAGATCAGATTAGATTAGATCAGATCAGAATAGAATAGAATAGAATAGAATAGAATAGAATAGAATAGAATAGAATAGAATCGATCAGATTACATTTTTGGGCCAAGCACCAACTCTGCCCATAAAACATTAAGTCTGTCGTGAACTCAGTCAGCGTGCCATGGACGAGATCCTTCATGAGGAGGATCATTACTGGTGAGGAAACTCATGTGTATGAGTACGAGACTGTGAGGAGCAACAGACTTTACAGTGAAGAGCTCGTCATCTCCACCACTGAACCGAGGGAATGCTGCCAGTTTAATGCGTCTGAGGGAGAACATTCAGAGTTAGAGACCAGATCTTTTTCATTTCTTCTCCAAAGGTTTGGTTTTGTTGTTGTTCAGTCGTCACCGAATCTGTCTCACATCCTGAGACCAGCATCCTGAGACCAGCAGGAACAGAACTGAATATTGGGTATGGAAGATGTTTCAGTTCGTCCGTTACTCACAAACTAATTTGATGGCAAAGTCCCCAAACAGGAAGTGAGGTCAAATCTGATCCACCACTTCACAGACTGCCATCAGGTTTAGTTTTGCACCTGAAAGCAAACTCTGATAGTCCTGATGGTCTCTGGTCTTTTTTACTCACAAAGCTGAGAGCTTGACCCTCTTCATCACTGTTTGTAGCTGTATTCATTTCTGCTCTACTTGGCAATGGAGATGTTTAAAATGGAAGCAATAAAAAAGATTTGAAGTGCACCCATTGTAGGGAACAAAAAACTAATAACTGGCCACAGAACCCTTGAGAAACTTTTTCATTTGTTGTGAAAAACATCATCACATTTGTTCCCATTTCTTAATCTGAGCAAAACTCCTGGGGTCTTTGTTTCAGTTTTGTTCTTGATAGAAAGTGTTGTTTTTGTTCAGGGTCACTTAGAAACACCACTGAAACGTTTTGGATGTGTTGGAGATGTTTTGCTCAGTTTATGATATAATTTCACGCATCTCATCGTTAATGTAACTGATCTATAATGATAATTCTCCACAGAGCACCTCGCTGGTGTAACGGAGAAGATTCGGGTTTGGTCTGATTGAACCTTTGTGACGTAATAAGAGCAGAAAAGAGATGTTGTTGTACGGAGAACATTTATAACACTGGTGAAGAATTAAATATTCTGTGTGCCTCTGTTGTATGTGACTGGTAGCTTTAATTAAAATCATGTTTCCCAAATTAAAATTTGGAGCGTGTTGTCCGGTTATTGGATTCCCCCTCGGGTCAGGAACAAACCTGATTTCAGAAATTAAAGCGTATCGATTTCAAAAAGACAAACCTCAGCGGAGACGAGATGAACTCTAGTGCACACTTTGAGCACAACTCATAATAAAAGTCCTCATCAAACTCACCGGGTTTATACACACAGCATCCAAGCATGACTTCCTGATGATCAGTGAACCGATCCGAGGACGTAATCAACAGCATTTCAGCCTCACAATACGCAATATAAACATCATCTTCATTCACAGAAGGAATATTTCCCATCTTTAAGCTGAGAAAAGTAAACAAACACATCCAAACTGCAATAATCAGGTACCTGGGTAATGCCTGAGGAGGTTAAAGTTATATTATGGTGAGATATGAGACCATTAATCGCTTCAACTTGCATTTTCATGACAATTTAATGCAATTCAGTTTTATTTGTAAACACTTTTAACATGAACATTGTCTCAAAGCAGATTTCAGAGATATATAGATAAAGAAATATGACTTTATGCATTAGTGCCTATACGTTTCTCCCTAATGAGTGAGTTAGTGGTGAAGGAAAAACTCCCTGAGATGAAAATGAGGAAGAAACCTTGAGAGGAACCAGACTCCAAAAGGGAACCTCATCCTTATCCTCAACACTGAGTGTCCATCATTACAGTTCCTTAAACGTGTTTATATTGTAAACTCGTGTGCAAAGCAGAAGCATTTATTCCACAGAGCAGTTACAGAGAAGTTCTTGTTTAAGGGTCCAGCAGGGGCAGATGTTGGTGCTGGTTTTTGAAATGTGCATTTACATTTATGGCATTTGGCAGATGCCCTTTTCCCTTATCTCATTTATACAATTGTAGCTATGGGCTAAAGAGCCATGCTCAGAGGCCCAGGAGAACCACGGAACAACCACCTCCCCCTGTGATAACAGCTTTTACTCCATCACATCATCATCTCAACACTTTAGTATCAGACTCTGGAGCAAAATCTGACCTTCTGCATAAACAGTCGATATAAAAATCTTAACCTTTAAAAAATGTAGAAATAAATGAATAAAACTCCAGATTTCCAGTGGGGTCTCAGACTTTTAGACTCAACTCTATACAATATATTACAAACTACACAACTGATCTGAGCAATGTTCTGTAATAATTGGGTTGAGTTTCTGTGTCTGCTGATGTGGATTTTTACTTTATTACTACGGATGAGAGAGAAAAAATAAGAGACACAGAAAGAACACACTTGGCAAATAATCCTATTCTTTTCCAGAGACTGTATTACCAATATACCATAACTGCTCCAAACGATCCTGTCATGATTTACTGTACAGGTATAAATTATATATAGTACTTTAGATCTTATACATCATTTCTTTGGATGGAAGTTATTTATCAAAACCATCACTCACAGATTTTCTGGTCTTCGCTTCTCTTGAGTTTTTTTTTTTTTTGCAAAGATAAGAAATAAAAGAAAAAGGTCATGTGACTGAAACAGGTTACTACTGCAAGTTGGAGAAACTTTTAAACTTGCAGGAAAGATTTAAACATTTATTTCTGACCTTCTGCTGGTGTTAAAGATTCTGGCATTTTATTTTCTGCAGCCCAGGTGAAGAACTGATCTGCATCTGCATCTATATTCATTTAGTGTAATTACATGATAATAAAATGTAATAAACAGTACTATTCCTTTCTTTCTCCATCTGATGACTTTAACAACAGGTCAGCGCCACCTGTAGGCCGAGGAGGAGGAGATCGCTCTCAGGCTTGCTTTGCTTCACAGTTTTTCTTTTTTCTTTTCCATAATTGAACTTTGGCACAGTTTGGTTCCAGTTTTTAACTACAGCAAGTGAAATAAAAATGTGTTCAAGAATAAAGAAGAGATTCTTCTGTCAGGGTTTTGTCAGAAATAAAGCACTTATATAATCAAAATATATAAATAATTAATATATATAAAGAATCGCTCTCTCTATAGATAGATAGATAGATAGATAGATAGATAGATAGATAGATAGATAGATAGATAGATAGATAGATAGATAGATATGAGCATTAAAAAATATGGGTCAGAGATTATTTTCTTTGTATATATATTTTTATTTATCTTTTTTTTTTTTTCTTGTGGGTGATGCAATAAAGAACAATTGTGATTTTTATCTATTTACCTGTTTTAAGATTTTAATAATAATGAAAATAATAAGGTAATATAAAAATGATATGATATCCTGAAATAATGAGTTATGACTCAAATTAGGTTTTAAAAAAATGTGGAAACCTTTTGGTTCAGGGTTTTTGAAAGTAACATGTTAAAACAGAGAATAAAGAAAATAATTGAATTAGTCAAAATAAGATTACAAACAATACAATTATGTATTAAAATTGTTTCCTTTATCTATCAAAAGCGTATAAAAAATATACATATTTTAAATATATTATAAAATATATTTAAAATATAAAGAAACTAAAATGAATTCAGCAAAAAAATAAAATATATATATATATATTTACATGCTTAGAGAGATTTTTATATGCATATTTTTATATGCTTAGAGAGACAGATGTCAAAGCAAGACTGAGGACTGAAAAACACACACCCACGGGGTTTCAAAGTGATCTTTTGAACTTGTTTAAAAAAAATTCAAAGATTATTTTTAAAAATAATTTTTGTGAATGTAAACTTTTTTACATTATATAAAAATGTTTAAATTCAAGTTTAAAGTTCAAAGTTCAAAAAATCACTTTGAAACCCGGTGGGTGTGTGTTTTTCGGGCCTCAGTCTGGCTTTGACATCTCCATTGTCTCCGAGAACTTATGCATTGTTAATAATATTGTGAGGTTCTTGTTATTGCTGCGTCCCTGTTTTTCACCTTCAGGATATCAAATAATCATAGTGTGAACAGATGAACAGATAAAAAAAATTAACAGATGCCTCAACATTTTTAAAGAACATTCTTGTTTTTAGGCACTGATCTCTCATTCCTCCTGTCTCTCACCCACTCCTTTTTGTCTACAAAGGGAATGAACGATGTGGAGGAGCATTGGAGGCGTCGAGAAGGTCGTCCACTAGCTGCTCAGCAGCGTGTGATCAGAGACACAGAAGAACGATGGGAGAACGTGTAAGAGATAGACCTCTGAGATGTAAGAGAGAAATGTTTTAGGAGTCGATCCTTTTCATTTCTCCACAGGGTTTTTTCTGTGTTCTATTTTTAAGCTTGGAGTTGGGCGTGATGAATGCAATCACAACACCGGTGTTTGCACTAATCTGTCTCAATCAAACCGAAAACCATGTGGAGAGAAGCTGCTTTCACTGGACTCGACTCAGGTGGCAGAATTCATGCTTCCAGGCCTCCTGTAACAGATACACCTGCTTTTAACCATAACTCAGCTTCAACTCTCCAATTCTTCAACATTTCACAGATTTATCATGTGAGAAAATGATCAGGGATTAAAGAGATAGTTATGGAATTATACTGTACTGTACTATACTGCACTATACTATACTACACTATTTTTTTCTATTCTTTTCTACACTATGCTATACTATACTGAACTACAATGTACTATACTATACTATACTGTACTGCACTATTCTATTCTATTCTACACTATACTGTACTGTACTATACTGCACTATTCTATTCTATTCTATTCTACACTATGCTATACTATACTATACTATACTATACTATACTATACTATACTATACATGCTGTACTATACTATAGTGGGTGCCACCGAATTTTCATTGATTACAGATCAACGATGTTGAGGTGCAGTGATGGTGATCAGATGCAAACTGTAGTCCTGAGTCAGTGTAGCAGACTGTTGACATTAACTACTAATGCTAGGAATGGTGCTCCCATGGGCGAGCCTTAGCATTAGCTTTGGCTTTGCATGTATGCTGCAAAAAGTCGTCACCCACTCGCCCACTGCCAGGGCTCTGATGCCAGAGTCGGGGGAATTTTATCTCCACCGAGGGCATCCAGACTTTCTTCTGCAGAGCCTGGACTGCTCTAACACTCACTAATTTTCTCTAGACTATAAATGTGCTTCTCTAATGCTAGGATCTTCTCCGTCAAAGAGCATACTATATTATACTATATTTTTCTATACTATACTATACTATACTATACTATACTATACTATACTATACTATACTATACTATACTACACTACACTACACTACACTATACTATACTATACTATACTATACTACACTATACTATACTACACTACACTATACTATACTATACTACACTATACTATACTACACTACACTATACTATACTACACTACACTACACTATACTATACTATACTATACTACACTATACTATACTACACTACACTATACTATACTATACTACACTATACTATACTATACTACACTACACTATACTATACTACACTATACTATACTACACTACACTATACTATACTATACTACACTACACTACACTATACTATACTATACTACACTACACTATACTATACTACACTACACTACACTATACTATACTACACTACACTACACTATACTACACTACACTACACTATACTATACTATACTATACTACACTATACTATACTACACTATACTATACTATACTACACTATACTATACTATACTACACTACACTACACTACACTATACTATACTACACTATACTATACTACACTACACTACACTATACTATACTACACTACACTTATCACTATACTATACTATACTATACTATACTACACTACACTATACTACACTATACTATACTACACTAACTATACTATACTATACTACACTATAACTATACTACACTACACTATACTATACTACACTACACTATACTATACTATACTACACTACACTACACTAACTATACTATACTAACTATACTATACTACACTAATACCTAAATACATACTACACTATACTACTACTACACTACACTATACTATACTACACTACACAATACTATACTACACTACACTATACTACACTATACTATACTACACTAACTATACTACACTACACTATACTAACTACACATACATACTAACACATAACTACCACTATAACTATACTATACTACACCTACTACTATACTATACTAACACTACACTACACTATATACTATACTATACCTATACTACACTATACTATACTATAACTACTACACTACACTATACTATACTATCACTACACTACACTATACTATACTATACTACACTATACTATACTAACTACACATATACTATACTACACTACACTATACTATACTATACTACACCTATACTACTATACTATACTACACTATACTATACATACTACACTACACTACACTATACTATAACTATACTATACTAACTACACTATACAACTACACTAACTATACTATACTACACTACACTACACTATACTATACTATACTACACTACACTACACTACACTATATATACTATACTATACATACACTATACTATACTACACTACACTATACTATACTATACTAACTACTATACTATACTACACTACACTAACTACTACACTATACTATACTATACTACTATACTACACTACTATACTATCACTACACTACACATACTACTACACTAACTAATATACACATAACATACAACAACTACTACACTATACTTACTACTATACAACTACTAACTATACTACACTATACATACTATACACACTATACTATACTATACACCTACACTACACTATACTATACTATACTACATACACTACACTATACTACACAAATACTATACTATACTACCTAATACTATACACTACATACTATACTATACTACACTACACTATACTATACTACTACTATACTACACTATATACTAACACACTATACTATACTATACTATACACTACACTACAACTTACTATACTATACTAACTACACTACTACTACACTATACTATACTACACTATAACTACACTATAACCTATACTATACTACACTACACTATACTATTACTACACTATATAAATATACTATATACCTACTACCTACACTATACACTATACTATAACTATACTACACTACACTACAACCCTATACTATACTACACTATACTATACTATACCACACTACAACTACTATACTATACTACACTACACTAACACTATACATACTATACTATACTTATACTAACACTAACTACACTATACTATACTACTACACTACTACTATACTACTACCACCTATACTATACTATACTATACTACCACTATACACTATACTACTACTATACTATACTACACTATACTACACTAATACTATACCTACACTATACACATATACTATACTATACTACACTATACTATACTAATAACCTTATACTACACTACACTATACTACACCTACACTATACTATACTATACTATAACTACACTACACTATACTTACCACTACCACTATACTATACTACTATACCTATACTATACTATACTATACTATACTACTACACTATAACTATACTATACTTAACTATACTACTATTACTAACTATACTATACTACACTACACTATACTATACTATACTACACTATACTACACTATACTATACTACACTACACTATACTATACTACACTATACTATACTACACTACACTATACTATACTATACTAATACCATACTACTACACTATTACTATACTACACTATACTATACCTAACTACACTGCACTATACTACTATACTATACTACACCACATTACACTACACTATACTACTCTACTATACTACACCACACTATACTATACTATACTATACTACACTATACATACTATACTATACTATAATAGTATACACTAGTGTACTATACTACACTTACTACACTACACTATACTATACTATACTATACTACACTACACTATACTACACTGCACTATACTACTATACTATACTACACTACATATACTACACTACACTATACACTACACTATACTAT
>JBCEWE010000654.1:145000-148193 GCA_039877035.1 Silurus lanzhouensis | reverse complement strand
GAAGAGTACAGTAAGAGTGTAGTGGAGGTGAAGAGAGATTCTAAAAGGGTGAAGAACGTGAAGCTGGAAGTTGAAGGAGTGATGATAAATGTCATCAGTGTTTATGCTCCACAAGTGGGTTGTGAGATGGAGGAGAAGAAACAATTCTGAAGTGAGTTAGATGAAGTGGTAGAAGGTGATTGGTGATTGTAGTAGATTTCAATGAAACAGAATTAACAGAATTTTGGAAGGTGAGAAGATGCCTGAGGAATGGAGAAGGGAGAATAAGGGAGATGTGCAGATCTGCAGTAACTACAGGGGAATAAAGTTGGTCAGTCACACCATGAAGTTCTGGGAAAGAGTAGTGGAAGCCAGGCTGAGAGAAGAGGTGACCATCTGTGAGCAGCAGTATGGATTCATGCTGAGGAAGAGCACCACAGACGCATTATTTGCTTTGAGGAAGTAAAGAGAAGGTCAGAAGTTGCTGCATTGTGTGTTTGTGGATTTAGAGAAAGTGTACGACAGGGTGGAGAGAGGAGTTGTGGTATTGTATGAGGAAGTCTGGTGTGTCAGTGAAGTATGTGAGGGTGGTGCAGGACATGTATGAGGACAGTGTGATGGCAGTGAAGTGTGCAGTAGGAACGACAGACTGGTTCCAGGTGGAGGTTGGACTGCATCAATGTGTAAATGAGAGGGAGGGCAGTGGAGGGGTGCGGTTACAGGGAGAAGAGGTGGAGAAGGTGGAGGAGTTCAGGTACCTGGGGTCAACAGTGCAAAGTAATGGAGAGTGTGTTAGAGAAGTGAAGAAAAGAGTGCAGGCAGGGTGGAGTGGGTGGAGAAGAGTGATAGCAGGAGTGATTTGTGATAGAAGAGTATCTGTGAGAGTGAAAGGGAAAGTTTATAGGACTGTGGTGAGACCTGAGATGTTGTATGGTTTAGAGACAGTGGCATTGAGTAAAAGACAGGAGGTGGAGCTGGAGGTAGCAGAGCTGAAGATGTTGAGATGTTCGTTGGGAGTGACGACGATGGACAGGATTAGAAATGAGTTTATTAGAGGGACAGTGCATGTAGGACGTTTTGGAGACAAGGTGAGGGAGGTGAGATTGAGATGGTTTGGACATGTGCAGAGGAGGGACATGGGGTATATCAGTAGGAGAACGCTGAGGATGGAGACACCAGGAAGGAGGAAAAGAGGAAGATCAGGGAGGTTTATGGATGTGGTGAGGGAAGACAGTTACAGACAGACAGGAAGAGAGACAGGTAGATGGGGGAAGCCGAAAGAAATAAAAGAAGACTATTATTATTATTATTATTATTATTTTTGTTGGTCATTATTATTTGTATTAATACAAGTCAGGTGACAGCAGCTGTGTCTCTAAATGGATTGGGTTATTCAGGTTGTGATTGGGTTATTTGGGTTGTGATTGGGTTATTTGGGTTGTGATTGGGTTAGTCGAGTTGTGATTGGGTTATTCAGGTTGTGATTGGGTTATTTGGGTTGTGATTGTGTTATTCAGGTTGTGATTGGGTTAGTCGAGTTGTGATTGGGTTATTCAGGTTGTGATTGGGTTATTTGGGTTGTGATTGTGTTATTCAGGTTGTGATTGGGTTATTTGGGTTGTGATTGGGTTAGTCGAGTTGTGATTGGGTTATTCAGGTTGTGATTGGGTTAGTCGAGTTGTGATTGGGTTATTTGGGTTGTGATTGGGTTATTTGGGTTGTGATTGGGTTATTTGGGTTGTGATTGGGTTAGTCGAGTTGTGATTGGGTTATTCAGGTTGTGATTGGGTTATTTGGGTTGTGATTGTGTTATTCAGGTTGTGATTGGGTTATTTGGGTTGTGATTGGGTTAGTCGAGTTGTGATTGGGTTATTCAGGTTGTGATTGGGTTAGTCGAGTTGTGATTGGGTTATTTGGGTTGTGATTGGGTTAGTCGAGTTGTGATTGGGTTATTTGGGTTGTGATTGGGTTATTTAGGTTGTGATTGGGTTATTTGGGTTGTGATTGGGTTATTTAGGTTGTGATTGTGTTATTCAGGTTGTGATTGGGTTATTTGTGTTGTGATTGGGTTAGTCGAGTTGTGATTGGGTTAGTCGAGTTGTGATTGGGTTATTCAGGTTGTGATTGGGTTATTTGGGTTGTGATTGGGTTATTTGGGTTGTGATTGGGTTAGTCGAGTTGTGATTGGGTTATTTGGGTTGTGATTGGGTTATTTAGGTTGTGATTGGGTTATTTGGGTTGTGATTGGGTTATTTAGGTTGTGATTGTGTTATTCAGGTTGTGATTGGGTTATTTGTGTTGTGATTGGGTTAGTCGAGTTGTGATTGGGTTAGTCGAGTTGTGATTGGGTTATTTGGGTTGTGATTGGGTTAGTCGAGTTGTGATTGGGTTATTCAGGTTGTGATTGGGTTATTTAGGTTGTGATTGGGTTATTTGGGTTGTGATTGGGTTAGTCGAGTTGTGATTGGGTTATTCAGGTTGTGATTGGGTTATTTGGGTTGTGATTGTGTTATTCAGGTTGTGATTGGGTTATTTGGGTTGTGATTGGGTTAGTCGAGTTGTGATTGGGTTATTCAGGTTGTGATTGGGTTAGTCGAGTTGTGATTGGGTTATTTAGGTTGTGATTGGGTTATTCAGGTTGTGATTGGGTTATTTGGGTTGTGATTGGGTTATTTGGGTTGTGATTGGGTTAGTCGAGTTGTGATTGGGTTATTTGGGTTGTGATTGGGTTATTTAGGTTGTGATTGGGTTATTTGGGTTGTGATTGGGTTATTTAGGTTGTGATTGTGTTATTCAGGTTGTGATTGGGTTATTTGTGTTGTGATTGGGTTAGTCGAGTTGTGATTGGGTTATTTGGGTTGTGATTGGGTTATTTGGGTTGTGATTGGGTTATTTGTGTTGTGATTGGGTTAGTCGAGTTGTGATTGGGTTATTTGGGTTGTGATTGGGTTATTTGTGTTGTGATTGGGTTAGTCGGGTTGTGATTGGGTTATTTGGGCTGTGATTCGGTTATTTGGGTTGTGATTGGGTTAGTCGAGTTGTGATTGGGTTATTTGGGTTGTGATTGGGTTAGTCGAGTTGTGATTGGGTTATTTGGGTTGTGATTGGGTTATTTGGGTTGTGATTGGGTTAGTCGAGTTGTGATTGGGTTATTTAGGTTGTGATTGGGTTATTTGGGTTGTGATTGGGTTAGTCGGGTTGTGATTAGGTTATT
>JBCEWE010000654.1:135000-140000 GCA_039877035.1 Silurus lanzhouensis | reverse complement strand
GCCTTCAACATTACTTTTAGTCAAAATATTTATGCAGAAATAAACACACACACACTCACTCTCTCTCTCTCACACACACACACACACACACACACACACACACACACACACACACACACACAGATATGTGTGATTTAGTGTTAGGGTTGGGGGTAGGGTTTAGTTGCAGTTACAGAGGTCGTATATGAAAAACACACACACACACACACACACACACACACACACAAACACACACCAGTCTGACCGGAGCTTCCACTTTTAAACACACACCCCATTCATGGTAAACAGGATCAAAGCAAATGAATAACCAAATCAGTCTAACAGAGAAAACAGACTTCCTGTTACAGCATACAATAATACACACTACACACTACACAACATTAAACAACACACTACCCACTTCACAAAACTACACAACACAATCCTCTCATCCACCTATCCACCCATCCACCACCCCCCATCCACAAATCCCCCCCATCCACCAATCCTCTCATCCACCCCCCCCCCCATCCACCAATCCCCTTATTCACCAATCCCCATCCACTGATCCGCTCATCCACCAATCCCCATCCGCAAATCCACTCTAAAAATGTAAAATAAAGATGAAGCGTCTTCCTGGTGAGCTGTGAGTTCACACTTGCATCATGTGACTCAGTTGATGTTCAGGAGATTTGAGATACATTACAGATACATTTAATTCTCTACAGAGAAACAGAAATGTGTACAGTGCACCGGATACGGGACTGAGAGAGACCAAGAACAGAAATAATGAATCATAAACCACAGAACAACCCACAGTGATGAAATCTGCATCACATTCTGAGTGTGTGTGTGTGTGTGTGTGTGTGTGTGTGTGTGTGTGTGTGTGTGTGTGTGTGTGTGTGTGTGTGTGTGTGTGTGTGTGATAGTAGCACGTGAAAAGTTGCTAAAACCTTTAACTTCAATAAAAAATTGTTTACACACACACACACACACACACACACACACACACACACACACACACACACTAACAAAGTTCTGTTTTACACACACACACACACACACACACACACACACACACACACACTCAGTCCACATGTAACTACATATTCTAAAACACACTAATAGGAGTTATTAATATGAACCCACACAGATTATGTCTGTAGACACACACACACACACACACACACACACACACACACACACACACACACACACAGAGACTTTTTTCTGACCTGCACACGATCACAGACGGCTTTACACTCTGACAGCAGGATGAAGATTTCCTCTTCCTCTATCACACTTTCTCCTCCCACTTTTTTGTCCCCAAACACACATACACACACACACACACACACACACACACACACACACACACACACACTCTCTCCTCCCTCTAACTGTTTCTCCGCCTGGCAGGAAGTGATGCATTTCCTTTGGATCAGATCAGATTACAGAGTGGTGGGTACTTGCTAGTACACACACACACACACACACACACACACACACACACACACACACACACACACACACACACAAAGACTTGTAATTACTCATGAAAATTTTTTTCACAATCCTTTCCAGTGTTTTCTCATATGTCCTGTCTTTCTCTCTGTCTGGAGAAGAGGGATGCCTTTAAACAGACAGGAAACGTCTGATGAAGGTACACAGTGTCCACACACACACACACACACACACACACACACACACACACACACACACAATACGCCCTATATCCCACTCTCTAACCCTAACCCTAACCCTAATCCCTATACCCTCCTCCATAATACTGTGTACTGGTTTTTGGGCCGATGAGCAAAATCTCCGTCTTATCAGAATTTAATAGTAGAAAGTTATGGGTCATCCAGTCTTTTAATTCTTTAACACACTCAGTTATCTGAGTTAATTGAGTGTATCGCCTGGTTTTGATGAGATATATAGCTGAGTATCATCAGCATAACACTGGAAGCTAATTCCATGCCTTCTAATAATATTTCCTAAGGGAAGCATGTATATTGCGAAGAGCAGGGGTCCTAGAACTGAACCTTGTGGCACACCATAATTTACTAGCATTAGCCTGTATAGCTCTCCATTTAAATCTATGGAATGGTAACCATCAGACAGGTAGGATTTAAACCAGCTTAATGCCTGTCCCTGAATGCAGATGTAATTCTGTAAGTGATCCAGGAGGAGATCATGATCTATAGTGTTGAATGCAGCACTGAGATCTAGTAGAACTAACAGCGAGATGAAGCCTTGGTCTGAAGCTAAAAACAGGTCATTAGTGATTGTAACTAGAGCAGTTTCTGTGCTATGATGGAGCCTGAAACCTGACTGAAATTCTTCAAAGATATTGTTCTCTTGTAAGTAGGAACAGAACTGGGCAGCGACAATCTTTTCTAAAATCTTACACATAAATGGGAGATTTGAAATTGGTCTGTAATTCGATTCGTGTTTGGATCCAAATGAGGTTTTTTAATGAGGGGCTTAATAACTGCTAACTTGAGGGGTTTAGGGACGTGACCTAGAGATAGTGAGGAGGTAATAATATTGAGAAGATTTTATAACTTTGCTCATGCTTTGTTTACTTTTTTAGAGCAGAGCTTCAGAATCTTAAAGATATAATCTGGTCGGCTCTCAGTATTTATACATGATTTTAACTTCAGAGAAAAAAATTCTGAAGAAACTAAAAATAGTTTTTGACTTCATACTGAAACATTCATTATGTTGAGTGTGTAAATAAATCTGCAGTTGAACAGTCAGGTTTGGACCAGAATCTGTACACTGACTGACTTCATGTAGGCATGTGATGGAAATTTAACAATTGAGGAGGAAAAGAGCTCAAACACTGCTAATTGTTAACTCGGCCCACTCGCATTATTACTGAGGTAAAAATAAAAATAAGCACACCAGTAATAAAGAAGTCAGAAGCTTTTATTACACAAACAAACAAAAAATCATGAAAAGAACTAAAAGGAAATATTAAACTGAATCCAAGGTCACAAAGGTCGCACATCTTATTTAACGTATTTCTCCATAAACTTTTTGTGGAATTCGGAGCGCAGAGTGTCGTTAATAAAACGCTTCTCTTTCCGAGACTCGTCCACACCTTTAGCACAGTTTTTAAAGACCACATCATCGTCCCATCTGTAACACACACACACACACACACACACACACAAATAAGACTCATAGAAAAAGTGAGGTTTCATACAGTATGTAAATGGTGTGTGTGTGTGTGTGTGTGTGTGTGTGTGAGAGAAAGAGATACCTGCGTTTGACACTGAAGGTGTTAGGTGTGTGAGTTGGTTGTCCAGCAAGATTGAGAAGTGGATTACCACTCAGAATATTTTCCATTCGAATTCTCTCTTCCTCTGCTTTCTGTTCCCGCTCCTACACACACACACATTATATTTAAACAAGTATTGTGTGTGTGTGTGTGTGTGTGTGTGTGTGTGTGTGTGTGTGTGTGTGAGAAATTGATCATGTGACGGCAAAGTGGTTCTCACCTTCCTCTCCTGCTCCTCTGCCCTCTCCTTCTTAATTTTCTCAAGTTCGGCCAGCAGGGCGGCGGTGTCATCATCACTGTCAGAGTCTGAATCAGAATCCTCATCATCCTGTTACACACAAACAAACAGTTTATACTCTCTATATAGTTTTATCTATACAACTCTCTCATTGTCTGTCTGCACAGTGAGTGAGTGTGTGTGTGTGTGTGTGTGTGTGTGTGTGTGTGTGTGTGTGTTGTACGTCTGTGAGTGGGTCGTCTGCATCAAGGTTTGCGGCAGGAATCTGATCGAGGCGAGGACGCTTTGAAGAGGAGGAAGAAGAGGACGTGTGTTCTACAGGAAATAAACAAAACTGTTATTACACACACACACACACTCCACCCCCCCCCCACAAGTTTCTCCCTGGAACATTCTCCACCTGGCAGGAACTGATGCACCTCACTCCCCTCTGGTTGGAGTTATTTCTGTAAGCATGGGGAAATTAACACCAAACACACCCCACCTAAGTCTCTAGTGCAGACATGGGTAAACTACGGCCCGCGGGACACACACAGCCTGTTGGGTTTATTAATCCGGCCCGCCAAACGTGACCAAATTCTATTAAAATTGGTACGGGTAAACATTGTTCAATTTACCTTTCCCCTGTAATGCCCACGTTTCCCCTAAAGATGTCGCACTTCAGCTCCATTGACGTTGTTCTCGTGCAGTATTCTCTTCTTCTCTTAAGAGAGATTAATCTGATACTCTATAAAAACTGCCACAGTTTCTGATAAACACCTCGGATCTCTCCTGAGAATTGCCACAAAAAAACTTACTGCAGACTTTGATGAACTGATAAAATATAGAGTTCAACAACACTTCCTACTGAAACTGAACTTGAGTTTTTCTGCTGTGTTTATTGCTGCACTGGCAAAAAAAAAGATCAACAAATTTTGATCTTTTGGCACTTGATGAAACTGAATTTGCCAAATCTCTAATGTTATATATATATATATATGTGTGTGTGTGTGTGTGTGTGTATGTATGTATGTATATGTATGACCCGGCCCCTCTGTCAAATTTTAGAACCCATTGTGGCCCGTGAGTCAAAAAGTTTGCCCATCCCTGCTCTAGTGTGTTATACAAAAGGAAATATTCACATAGTCATTTCCATGGCAACACACAACCGTCATCTACCAGTGCACCGAACATCCACCTCCACTGTCTGACCAACACTTCATCACCACTTCAGCAGAATGAACATCCTGAGCACCAGACCAGAACATTTATCACGAAGATACACAACAACCAAATACAGGAAATGATCATAGCAGTTACACACAATATTCATGATGGAGTCACAAATCTGAGGAGCTCCATGAGAAACCCCCAATGCGAGAAAAGAAACATAAACCAGGTACATGTGGCAACTATTATATTAATGAGAAACAAACACACACACACACACACACACACACACACACACCTCTCGCTCCTCTCTCTCTGTTTTTAACAGCTGCTCTCTCTCTCTCC
>JBCEWE010000654.1:117500-127500 GCA_039877035.1 Silurus lanzhouensis | reverse complement strand
ATGACATTCTTCTAGTAACAAAAATAAAAACTGCTTATAATTATAATACAAGAGATAATCCTGTAAAGATGTATGAATTAAAATTCATAAGAGAATTAGGGGCTGATTTCTTTATTGTGAGTGAGATTATGTTACATAAATAGAGATTTGCATCCATTATTAAAGCAGCTACATAAATAAATGCTCCATAACAATTCCCAAGATGAACAGCAGATTTAGCTCCAATTTCATTTGAAATAATCTCAGAAGAGAAGTCTTTCTCCCACACACACAAAAACAGAGTCAGAAAAGTTTTAAAAGATTTATTGTTCCTGAAATGTCCACACTCTGGAGGACAAAATAAAAAATACAAAAGTGTCACAGTACAAAGACTTATAATATATATAGATAGATAGATAGATAGAGAGAGAGAGAGAGAGAGATAGATAGATAGATAGATAGAGAGTCCTATAATATGAATAACAATTCTTTTTCAAACAGAATAATAAAATCCTCATCATTGCGGCGATTAAAAACCCACCCATATGCAGGCAGACAGGCAGAGAGACAGGCAGCTGTACAGTCACTCTCTGCAGATAGACAGACATATGGTGTGTGTGTGTGTGTGTGTGTGCGTGTGTGTCCTGCAGGGTCGGTGTGCCCAGCCACCAAGTTTGTCCACAGCATAACCCCTCAAGTCACATGATTGGGGCAGGACTGCATACATGACATCATTAGTGGTATCACCAGAAGAGGGACAGAATAATCAGAGATGGAGAAAGAGACAGCAACCAGGATCAGGACAGGATTGGGAGAGGAAGACTGATAGGGGAGGAATAGAGACAGCAGATGGAGAGAGAGAGGGAGAGAGAGAGGGGGGTCAATACAGATGTAGAGAGACAAGTTGTCTGTTTGTGAATGTGTGTGAGTGGGGTATTGGATTGGGGTGGGGGGGCTGTTGGATGTGACTCGTACGGCCTCAGCTTCCTCACAGTGATAACACATGGGGATGTGTGGGTGAGAGGTTGTCGTCATGGTAACAAAAGGGAGCTGCTGGTGCGATCGAGCTTCTTTCCTTTAGAGAGAGCAGCAACCTGTTTCATCAACTCCCTGTTCTTCGCCTACAGGCAGACGGGTCACACAGACGTGCAGGAATTGGAATTAAGACAGGTGATGAGAGAAAGCCAAAAAGAAAAATTACAGTAAGGTAGGGAATAAACAAGAAAATATACACACTGAATGTGTCACATAGGCACACACACTACCTGCTGTTGCTCCATGGCCTCTTTATGAGCTTTCTCCATGTTGTTCATCTTCACTCGCATGTTCGACTCCTGGTACTGAAAATCAGCCTTCAGCTCAGTCAACTACACACACACACACACACACACACACACACACACACACACACACACACACACACACACACACACACACACACACACACACACACACACACACACACACACACAGAGAAAAGCAGCAGGAACCTAAAGCTGTGTGTAAGACACCTGGATAAGTATTTATTTATTTGTGTGTATGTGTGTATACCTTCCGGTCCTTCTCTAGGATGGTCTGGTCTCTCTGCTGCAGCAGCCTCTTCAGTGACATCACTTCCTCTTTCAGCTGACTGATTAGGATGAAGTTATCTGTCCCACCTGAGTCCATTGACTGCGCTATGGAGCTACTGTAGAGACGGACGAAGAGGTTCAAATCAAACCTACTAAAGTGCATTTCAACACCACACACACACACACACACACACACACACACACACACACACACACACACACACACACACACACACACACACCTGTCTCCATTGGATGGTTTCAGCTCCAGTTTGGGTTTCTTCTTTGGCGTTTCCTTCTGAATGGATGATGATTTATGGCTATAAAGGACAACACTGTTACTATGACAATACAACCTCCCATGTGTGTCTATAGCAAGAGCACGATCTACAAAAGCAGAACACACCTGGCCCAACACACACATTAACTCTTAAGTGTGTATCACCTTTCTACTTTTGCAACCCAGACTCTAAAAAAAAGTTGACATTGTAAAATGTAAATAAAACCATGCAAATATTTGCAAATCATATAAACTCATTCTATTCATAATAAATAAATATATAAAGTGAGAACATGTACTATTCTAATGAAAAAATAGGGCAATTTAGAATTTAATGGCTGCAACAGGTCTAAAAAAACAACAACAAAAAAACCACTGTGGTGACATGGCCGTGTTTCCCACTGTGTAGCATCATGACTGTTTGTAAATGTCTGGGAACTGAGGAAAGCAGTTGCTGAAGTTTTCAGAGAAGAATGTTGTCTCATATGTGTCTGATACAGAATTCTAGCTGCTCAACAGTTCCAGGTTTCCTTCGTTGTATTTTTCAATACATGCTGCTAAAAATGTCTAGACAGCAGGCAGGTTAGTTTAGCATCAGGACTCTTTGACTACGAAGTCATGCTACTGTAAGTTCCTTCCCTGAAAAAGACATTTCCTGAATAGAAACATTTGTTGTTCTAAAACCTGTTTATATCATTCAGCACTGACAGAACCTTTCCAAAAGTGCGATTGTGGTGCTGATTTGAACAAATGTTTACTATTTAAAACTGAGGTTTTTTTTTTTAATATCCTAGTAAAGAAAGGACGGTGTGAATAAACGTGTTTTAATTTCGCCTCAATTCTATTTATTTATACAGGAGTGCACGCTACATTAATCACAAGTTAATAAAATTTGTGCTGTTAAAATAAATTACACTTGACATGTTATTAACATAATCATTTTGACAGCTCTAATTGATATATTAATTTTAAGTGTTCTCTTATGAATGAATTCAGGCTGAAGATCCACCATATAGAACACAAGCAGAGAAAAGAAGATGATCAGGTGATCAGGAGTGTCTCTGTTCTCAGTCATGTTCTCATCACTGACTCCCTCTGTCTCAGCCACGTTAACCTCAGACTTTTAACTGCCTTCTGCCTGCTCAGTGTGAGCTTCAGAAACTAGTCTACGTCTGTGGTGTGAGAGAGACAGGAGATGTTCCACCAGTGGATTAAAAAAACAGCACAATTATATTCACATTTCACCAAATAAATTAAAACTAAAGTAATGAGTCTGGTGTGAAAATGTAATTAGTAAAGACATTTGTGTAAATCAGAACAGATATTTGCGTAAAAATGTAATGACAAAGTAAAAAGTCAGAAAAATAAATAGTGAATTAAATAGTGAAGTCTGAGGTTAATACAATAGCCAAGTGTTGAAATTTCATTACTTTCACCTCTGACTGTTTCTGAAGATACAATATTTATACCCAATCATCTTACTGACCTGCTGTCTATTAACCTCACTACATACTAAATGGTTCATTTCTCCATGTAAATGAACACATTTTATGTATTTTATGTGTGTGTGAGAAATCTATTTCACCTCTGTTCCCACAGTCGTTGCTCTTGCTCCGGACTCAAACTGCTGCTCAGTCTGCAAACACACACACATTTTTATACACCCTACTCACTAGTAAAAAAGATGAACCGATGCCATGAAAAATAGATCATGTGCACTTGAATCTATTCATTTTATAACAACAAAGCATAGAAATAAGTGTGTGTGTGTGCGAGGAGCTGTGTGCGATGTGTGTGTACTTGTGCAAGGTGCTGTGGCAGTGTGTGTGTGTGTGTGTGTGTGTGTGTGTGTACTTGTGCGAGGTGCTGTGGCGGTGTGTGTGTGTGTACTTGTGCGAGGTGCTGTGGCGGTGTGTGTGTGTACTTGTGCAAGGTGCTGTGGCGGTGTGTGTGTGTACTTGTGCGAGGTGCTGTGGCGATGTGTGTGTGTACTTGTGCGAGGTGCTGTGGCGGTGTGTGTGTGTGTACTTGTGCGAGGTGCTGTGGCGGTGTGTGTGTGTGTGTACTTGTGCGAGGTGCTGTGGCGATGTGTGTGTACTTGTGCGAGGTGCTGTGGCAGTGTGTGTGTAATTGTGCGAGGTGCTGTGGCGATGTGTGTGTGTACTTGTGCGAGGTGCTGTGGCGATGTGTGTGTGTACTTGTGCGAGGTGCTGTGGCGATGTGTGTGTGTACTTGTGCGAGGTGCTGTGGCGATGTGTGTGTGTACTTGTGCGAGGTGCTGTGGCGATGTGTGTGTGTACTTGTGCGAGGTGCTGTGGCAGTGTGTGTGTGTGTGTGTGTACTTGTGCGAGGTGCTGTGGCGGTGTGTGTGTGTGTACTTGTGCGAGGTGCTGTGGCGATGTGTGTGTGTACTTGTGCGAGGTGCTGTGGCAGTGTGTGTGTGTGTGTGTACTTGTGCAAGGCGCTGTGGCAGTGTGTGTGTGTGTGTACTTGTGCAAGGTGCTGTGGCAGTGTGTGTGTGTGTGTGTACTTGTGCAAGGTGCTGTGGCAGTGTGTGTGTGTGTGTGTACTTGTGCGAGGTGCTGTGGCGGTGTGTGTGTGTGTGTACTTGTGCGAGGTGCTGTGGCGGTGTGTGTGTGTACTTGTGCGAGGTGCTGTGGCAGTGTGTGTGTACTTGTGCGAGGTGCTGTGGCGATGTGTGTGTGTACTTGTGCGAGGTGCTGTGGCGATGTGTGTGTGTACTTGTGCGAGGTGCTGTGGCGATGTGTGTGTGTACTTGTGCGAGGTGCTGTGGCAGTGTGTGTGTAATTGTGCGAGGTGCTGTGGCGATGTGTATGTGTACTTGTGCGAGGTGCTGTGGCGATGTGTATGTGTACTTGTGCGAGGTGCTGTGGCGATGTGCGTGTGTACTTGTGCGAGGTGCTGTGGCGATGTGTGTGTGTACTTGTGCGAGGTGCTGTGGCGATGTGCGTGTGTACTTGTGCGAGGTGCTGTGGCGATGTGTGTGTGTACTTGTGCGAGGTGCTGTGGCGATGTGCGTGTGTACTTGTGCGAGGTGCTGTGGCGATGTGTGTGTGTACTTGTGCGAGGTGCTGTGGCGATGATGGTGACGGTGTTCCTTGTCGCTGAGTGATGAGGAGTTGGAGTGAGAAGAGCCAAGGCCTTTACGCTGTTCCTTAGTTTTCTGTAGAACGCGGCGGTACGAGAGTGTGCAGAGCCAACACAACAGCTTTCCATCCACCTACACACACACACACACACACACACACACACACACACACACACACACACACACACACACACACAAAACTCAGTTGTGTGCAAAACTGTTTAAGGTTATTCATTGAGTTTGTGTGTATTGTGTGAGGTGCTGTGGTGGTGATGGTGTGTGTGTGTGTGTATACTTGTGTGAGGTGTTGTGGTGGTGATGGTGTGTGTGTGTATTGTGTGAGGTGCTGTGGTGGTGATGGTGTGTGTGTGTGTGTGTATACTTGTGTGAGGTGTTGTGGTGGTGATGGTGTGTGTGTGTATTGTGTGAGGTGCTGTGGTGGTGATGGTGTGTGTGTGTGTGTGTACTTGTGTGAGGTGTTGTGGTGGTGATGGTGTGTGTGTATGTGTGAGGTGCTGTGGTGGTGATGGTGTGTGTGTGTGTGTGTGTGTGTACTTGTGTGAGGTGTTGTGGTGGTGATGGTGTGTGTGTGTATTGTGTGAGGTGCTGTGGTGGTGATGGTGTGTGTGTGTGTGTGTGTGTGTGTACTTGTGTGAGGTGTTGTGGTGGTGATGGTGTGTGTGTGTATTGTGTGAGGTGCTGTGGTGGTGATGGTGTGTGTGTGTGTGTGTATACTTGTGTGAGGTGTTGTGGTGGTGATGGTGTGTGTGTGTATTGTGTGAGGTGCTGTGGTGGTGATGGTGTGTGTGTGTGTGTGTGTGTGTACTTGTGTGAGGTGTTGTGGTGGTGATGGTGTGTGTGTGTATTGTGTGAGGTGCTGTGGTGGTGATGGTGTGTGTGTACTTGTGTGAGGTGTTGTGGTGGTGATGGTGTGTGTGTGTGTATTGTGTGAGGTGCTGTGGTGGTGATGGTGTGTGTGTGTGTGTGTGTGTGTGTGTGTGTGTGTGTGTGTGTACTTGTGTGAGGTGTGGTGGTGATGGTGTGTGTGTGTATTGTGTGAGGTGCTGATGGTGTGTGTGTGTGTGTGTGTACTTGTGTGAGGTGTTGTGGTGGTGATGGTGTGTGTGTGTATTGTGTGAGGTGCTGTGGTGGTGATGGTGTGTGTGTGTGTGTGTGTGTGTACTTGTGTGAGGTGTTGTGGTGGTGATGGTGTGTGTGTGTATTGTGTGAGGTGCTGTGGTGGTGATGGTGTGTGTGTACTTGTGTGAGGTGCTGTGGTGGTGATGGTGTGTGTGTGTGTGTGTGTACTTGTGTAAAGTGTTGTGGTGGTGATGGTGTGTGTGTGTGTGTGTGTGTGTACTTGTGTAAAGTGTTGTGGTGGTGATGGTGTGTGTGTACTTGTGTGAGGTGTTGTGGTGGTAATGGTGCGTGTGTGTGTGTGTACTTGTGTAAAGTGTTGTGGTGGTGATGGTGTGTGTGTACTTGTGTGAGGTGTTGTGGTGGTAATGGTGCGTGTGTGTGTGTGTGTGTGTACTTGTGTAAAGTGTTGTGGTGGTGATGGTGTGTGTCTACTTGTGTGAGGTGCTGTGGTGGTAATGGTGCGTGCGTGTGTGTGTGTGTGTGTGTGTGTGTGTGTGTACTTGTGTAAAGTGTTGTGGTGGTGATGGTGTGTGTCTACTTGTGTGAGGTGCTGTGGTGGTAATGGTGCGTGTGTGTGTGTGTGTGTGTACTTGTGTAAAGTGTTGTGGTGGTGATGGTGTGTGTGTGTGTGTACTTGTGTGAGGTGTTGTGGTGGTGATGGTGTGTGTGTGTACTTGTGTAAAGTTGTGTGGTGATGGTGTGTGTGTACTTGTGTGAGGTGTTGTGGTGGTGATGGTGTGTGTGTGTACTTGTGTAAAGTGTTGTGGTGGTGATGGTGTGTGTGTGTACTTGTGTGAGGTGCTGTGGTGGTAATGGTGCGTGTGTGTGTGTGTACTTGTGTAAAGTGTTGTGGTGGTGATGGTGTGTGTGTGTACTTGTGTGAGGTGTTGTGGTGGTGATGGTGTGTGTGTGTACTTGTGTGAGGTGTTGTGGTGGTGATGGTGTGTGTGTGTACTTGTGTAAAGTGTTGTGGTGGTGATGGTGTGTGTGTGTACTTGTGTGAGGTGTGTGGTGATGGTGTGTGTACTTGTGTGAGGTGTTGTGGTGGTGATGGTGTGTGTGTGTACTTGTGTAAAGTGTTGTGGTGGTGATGGTGTGTGTGTGGACTTGTGTAAGGTGTTGTGGTGGTGATGGTGTGTGTGTGTACTTGTGTGAGGTGTTGTGGTGGTGATGGTGTGTGTGTGTACTTGTGTAAAGTGTTGTGGTGGTGATGGTGTGTGTGTGGACTTGTGTGAGGTGTTGTGGTGGTGATGGTGTGTGTGTGTACTTGTGTAAAGTGTTGTGGTGGTGATGGTGTGTGTGTGGACTTGTGTAAGGTGCTGTGGTGGTGATGGTGATGGTGTGTGTGTGTGTGGACTTGTGTGAGGTGCTGTGGTGGTGATGGTGTGTGTGTGTGTGGACTTGTGTGAGGTGCTGTGGTGGTGATGGTGTGTGTGTGTGTGTGTGTACTTGTGTGAGGTGTTGTGGTGGTGATGGTGTGTGTGTGTGTGTGTGTGTGTGTGTGTGTGTGTGTAACACCTTTCTCCGGCCCTCCTCCTTCCTGTCGAAGGCACACTGCTGTTTACACTGCTCACAGGTCTGTGGTGGGCCGTACTTCTTCTCAGAGTTAGTGCAGCGCTGACACTTCGTCCCAATGAAGGCTGCGATGATGTTACAGTACTGACACGGTTTTGGCTAACACACACACACACACACACACACACACACACACACACACAAAGATACCATTCAGTACAGCAAAATCTGTACTTAATAATTGTATCACCTCACACACGCACACAACTTACTGTTCCAAACTGTTTGACGTTCTGTGCACATTTTTTGCAGATGGTGTTTGTTTTGCTGTAATGAAACACACACATTATTATTATAGACTGTTTTATAGACCCACCACCCTTCATCATCATCATCATCACACACACACACACACACACACACACACCCCACCCTTCACCATCACACACAGACCTCCCTTCACCATCTTACACAAACACACACACACACAACCCGTCACCATCACACACACTCCACCCTTCTTCACACACACAAACACACATCAACCTTCCACATCTCACACACACACACACACACCCCACCCTTCACCACCATCTCACACACACAAAACCCTTCATCATCACACACACCAGAATGATGTTTACAATATGATTACACACAGGTTCTACCCGGTGTTGTGTAGTAATAAACGGTCAGTGTAGAATCACATGAGGAACATCTCTGATATCTCATTATTCTTTACTGCTGAATGGACTGTGTGTGTTACCTCTCCTGTTGGAACTCGGTTCTACAGTAGGTGCATTTCACTATGGGATGGGCAATCCGGCATTCCTGTAAACACACACAAACAGGGTATCGGAGTGAGATCTTTACTCTGTGTGTAGGACAAACGGATGCACACTCCTGTTCACAAACATTGTCATTTCACTGTGTCAGCTATATGTTTGAAATGACAATGAAAGCTTCTTGATGACTTGCTCACACCTGATAATAATGTGTGTATTGAATAATCAGATTAGTCACTCTGATCAGTGTGTGTGTGTGTGTGTGTGTATCTGGTGTTATAAACATCTCCAGCAGCACAATTCCTGATCAAGAGTTTTTCGATGGTTTCTGCTGAAGAATGCCTCAGAGTTATTACAGCAGCAATGTCCAGTGCTCTGATTTCATGCACCTGTACAAGAGACCTTAAAGACGTTACTGCGCTGTTTTAAAGTGACGTTACACAAGAGCTGCAGTGACGTCACAGAAACACTGTAGTGACGTTACAGCTACAATATTAGGCAGTAACTTTTAAACAGCGCCGTCTCTTATTTAATGCAACTAAACAGATGAGGCTCAGGTATCTGCGGGGGTTCTGGAGGCAGTTGATCAAGAGCTCCTTATTTTCTCTGCAAAACGAATGGAGGCGTGCGTTCACACTGCAGGTGTTCCGTAACCATACAGCCCAGATCACACCTGGGGTCTGTGACCACATCACTAAACACACCTACACTCAGGGCTGAGTACACACCTTACCTTACCATCCTGTACACACACACACACACACACACACACACACTCCCACACACACTCCCACACACAATCAGAGACACACACCTTGCAGAGCTGCTGTCCCTGAGAGAGTTCCTCAAACGGGTAGCGCTGGTTACACTTGGTGCAGGCGTACAGGGCCGAGCTCGCCATCACCGCAACACACACACACACACACACACACACACACACACACACACACACACACACACACACACACACACACAACGGAACTACTGCTCTAAAAACACGCGCGCGCGCGCGCACACACACACACACACACACTACGCTAGCATTAGCCTGTTAGCTCAGATCACAGTAAGATCGTCGCTCTCAGGTTCCGCTCACACAGAACTCCACATACACAGTTAATCTACAAATCTTTCTCTCTCTTTCTCTCTCTCTCACACACACACTCTGCTATATAAGATTAAATTCCGGATTTCCGCTTCCTGTGAGCTGTCCGCTTCTTTTTCTTTTTGTGCTTCGGAGTTTCCTCGCGAACCGGACGCGAACTGCCGCCACAAAGGAAACAGAGATCAGCCAATCAGCAGCTGCCATAGGGGCGGGATCAGCCAATCAGCAGCAAGCGTTTACAGCTAATGAGAAAAAGATATATGGGAGGGGCTTGTACATGTAGGCGGAGTTTATGGTTTTAAATCGGAGTCTCCAATCCTAGTTTCGTTCCTGCACGTCTTTCAGACACGCCCTAACGATGACGTAGAGCTTACGCACACTAAGTCTGTGACGCTAGAGGTCACGTGGTTGTTGTATTCCTCAAACAGGAAGAGATTCAGTCATTTATATTTACAGTGTGATTTATAGATGATTCTTTACAATTAATAAAAATATATTGGAGCTATATATTTATAC
>JBCEWE010000654.1:85000-105000 GCA_039877035.1 Silurus lanzhouensis | reverse complement strand
TTGTTTTGCTGTGTGTATGTGTTTCTGTGAGTGTGTGTGTATACATATGTGTGTGTGTGTGATTATTCATATGTGTGTGTTATTGTGTGTGTGTATGCATAATGTGTGTTTCTGTGGGTGTTTCAGTGTGTGCATGAATGAATGTGTGTGTGTGTGTGTGTGTGTGTAAGCATGTGTTTCTGTGTGTGTTTTTTGTGTGTGTGTTTTTGTGTGTGTGTGTGTGTGTGTGTGTATTTATATGTGTGTGTGTGTGTGTGTGTGTTGTAGAGAGGTCAGAGAGGATGAACTGGGCGACGTTCTACGCAGTGATAAGTGGTGGGAGTCGTAACTCCACGGCTCTGGGGCGGGTGTGGCTCTCTGTGCTGTTCATGTTCCGCGTGTTGGTGTTGGTGGTGGCGGCAGAGAGTGTGTGGAGCGACGAACGTGAGCAGTTCATATGTAACACGCAGCAGCCAGGTTGCAACAGCGTGTGCTACGACCACTTCTTCCCCATTTCACATACCCGCCTGTGGACACTGCAGCTCATTCTGGTGGCCAGCGCCGCCCTGCTGGTACACATGCACATGGTGCACCGAAAACACTTGCAGAAGAAGCTGCGGCGCTGCCATATGGGTCCAGGCGAGCTGGAGCGGATTGGTGCACGGGCCACGGAGATCACCGGCGCCATCTGGTGGACCTACATCCTCAGCCTGTTGGTGCGTGTTGCCTTCGAGTCGGCCTTCCTCTACCTGTTCTACGCAATCTACCCTGGATACAGGATGTTCCGCCTGGTCAAATGTGATGCCTACCCCTGTCCCAACACCGTTGACTGTTTTGTCTCACGTCCCACAGAAAAAACCGTCTTCACCATCTTCATGTTGTCCATCTCAGGAGTGTGTGTCCTCCTCAACATCGCAGAGATTGTTTTCCTCATCGCCCGTGCTGTCAGCAAACACCTCAACTCCAGCGACCAGGTGCACATGGGAGCCTGGATCAGCCACAAACTCTTCTCCTACTAGACACATGCTTTATTTTGAAGAAACACATCCATACTCGCAAACACACACTAACACATCCAAGCCCACAATGACACACACTTACACTCTATTTTTTCTTGATTTGGGTGAATAAACTCTGTGCTCCACGTATTTGAGGTTTCACATAAATAGCATTGAGTAATTAATAGTAATGATGCTCCAAATTTGCAATTGACTGAAAAAATGTAACCTAAGCCCCAACTGATTAGGGTCCGTACATAGGCAGCCAGCTAATGCTAAAGGTCTTTTCCCACAATGCATTGCAGTAAATTAATCCTACAGAACAGCTTTGGATCTTGAATGAGACATCTGATGTCATTTAATTTACATATGCTAATGAATAAAAAATCCTGACTTATATAAAAATATTTTAAACAGTGAATAAATATAATATATCATATATCAAAATAGCCTGTGTGCACGTGTGTGTTCTGGTCCAGCAGTGGCGGGTGGATCGGAACTTTCTTTCTCAACAACTGCACACACACACACACACACACACATGCACACACTCTTCTGAACAAAATGAATGAAGGTGAATGTGATACGAAAACTACATGCATTCAGATCAAGAGTAATTCAATAGTTTACTTAGTCCATGGATTGGAATGTTCAGTGCAACACACATACTTAATGGTGTACAATAGCAAGGTGATTGAATAAGAGAAGTGGTAGAATGATGGTTGGTGTGCAGGGTCAGTGTCAGTGGGAGTCGGGTTTGGGTCATTGTTATGGGTGGAGACATGTCAGGGTTGAATTCAGTGTTGAGGCAGGGTCATAGTCAGGGTCACTGTTAGGGGTGGAGTCAGGGTGTCTCATAATGTAGTGAGATCTGCTATGCAATACATAATCATTATAGCTCTCTATGTGTGTGTGTGTGAGTGTGTGTGTGTGTGTGTTTGTGCGCGAGTGTGTGAGTGTGTGGGTATTTTGCCTGCAGAGGGGAGAATATATTTAGAAGAATCCTAAACATTTCCCTGCACTCTGATTGGTTAAGCTGCTTTCAGTCTACAGGAAGAAGGCAGGACACACAGTTTTCTCTCTAAGGGATTGTGCCATCTGCCAAATTTAACCCCAACACACACACACACACTTACACACAGCATGTTCATTAGCGCATGGTTATAACTTGTCAATTCAGTTGTGTTGTGTTTTTGTGTTAATTAGAAGTTTCAACTTTGTGTAGATGTGTGTGTTGAAGCTCTCATGCTGGATATGAACACATTGTAAAGGTGAGTTTCTATTTCTTTATACTAAACACACCTAAACAGCCCTACACATAAACACCAACACACACATACACACTTTTACACATTTAAACTTATTTATAGGAAATTATTCAAACTCTGTTACTGTTCTCATTAACAATTTTTTTTTACTTTTACAGTATTTACACTAAGTCTTTTTAAACCCCCCTCCTCCATGTGAGTGTAATGTAGTGTAGTGTAGGGTCATATGAGTGTAGTGTGGTGTGGTGTAGTGTAGTATAGTAAAGTGTAGTGTTGTGTAGTGCAGTGTGGTATGGTGAAGTGTAATATAGTGTGGGTGTAGTGTTGTGTAGTGCAGTGTGAGTGTAGTATAGTGTAGTGTGTAGTGTAATGTAGTGTAGTATAGTGTCAGTATAGTGTAGTGTAGTGTTGTGTAGTATAGTGTCAGTATAGTGAAGTGCAGTATAGTGTAATGTAGTGTTGTGTAGTATAGTGTGAGTGTAGTGTAGTATGGTGAAGTGTAGTATAGTGTGAGTGTAGTGTAGTATGGTGTAGTGTGTGAGTGTAGTGTATTGTAGTGTAGTATAGTGTGAGTATAGTGAAGTGCAGTATAGTGGGAGTGTAGTGTAATGTAGTGTAGTATAGTGTGAGTGTAGTGTAGTATAGTGTGAGTGTAGTGTAGTATGGTGAAGTGTAGTATAGTGTGAGTGTAGTGTAGTGTTGTGTAGTATAGTGTGAGTGTAGTGTAGTATGGTGAATTGTAGTATAGTGTGAGTGTAGTGTAGTATGGTGTAGTGTGTGAGTATAGTGTAATGTAGTGTAGTATAGTGTGAGTGTAGTGTAGTGTTGTGTAGTATAGTGTGAGTGTAGTGTTGTGTAGTATAGTGTGAGTGTAGTGTAGTGTTGTGTAGTATAGTGTGAGTATAGTGTGAGTATAGTGAAGTGTAGTATAGTGTGAGTGTAGTGTAGTGTTGTGTAGTATAGTGTGAGTATAGTGTGAGTATAGTGAAGTGCAGTATAGTGTGAGTGTAGTGTAGTGTTGTGTAGTATAGTGTGAGTGTAGTGTAGTATGGTGAAGTGTAGTATAGTGTGAGTGTAGTGTGAGTGTAGTATAGTGTAGTGTGTGAGTGTAGTGTAATAAAGTGTTGTATAGTGTGAGTGTAGTGTAGTGTTGTGTAGTGTAAGTATAGTGAAGTGTAGTATAGTGTGAGTATAGTGTGAGTATAGTGAAGTGCAGTGTAGTGTGAGTGTAGTGTAGTGTTGTGTAGTATAGTGTGAGTGTAGTGTAGTATGGTGAAGTGTAGTATAGTGTGAGTGCAGTGTAGTGTGAGTGTAGTATAGTGTAGTGTGTGAGTGTAGTGTAATAAAGTGTTGTATAGTGTGAGTGTAGTGTAGTGTTGTGTAGTATAGTGTGAGTATAGTGTGAGTATAGTGAAGTGTAGTATAGTGTGAGTGTAGTGTAGTGTTGTGTAGTATAGTGTGAGTATAGTGTGAGTATAGTGTAAGTATAGTGAAGTGTAGTATAGTGTGAGTGTAGTGTTGTGTAGTATAGTGTGAGTGTAGTGTAGTATGGTGAAGTGTAGTATAGTGTGAGTGCAGTGTAGTGTGAGTGTAGTATAGTGTAGTGTGTGAGTGTAGTGTAATAAAGTGTTGTATAGTGTGAGTGTAGTGTAGTGTAGTGTTGTGTAGTGTAAGTATAGTGAAGTGTAGTATAGTGTGAGTATAGTGAAGTGCAGTATAGTGTGAGTGTAGTGTAGTGTTGTGTAGTATAGTGTGAGTGTAGTGTAGTATGGTGAAGTGTAGTATAGTGTGAGTGCAGTGTAGTGTGAGTGTAGTGTAGTGTAGTGTGTGAGTGTAGTGTAATAAAGTGTTGTATAGTGTGAGTGTAGTGTGAGTGTAGTGTAGTGTTGTGTAGTGTAGTGTAAGTATAGTGAAGTGTAGTATAGTGTGAGTATAGTGTGAGTATAGTGTGAGTATAGTGAAGTGCAGTATAGTGTGAGTGTAGTGTAGTGTTGTGTAGTATAGTGTGAGTGTAGTGTAGTTATGGTGAAGTGTAGTATAGTGTGAGTATAGTGTGAGTATAGTGTGAGTATAGTGAAGTGCAGTATAGTGTGAGTGTAGTGTAGTGTTTTGTAGTATAGTGTGAGTGTAGTGTAGTATGGTGAAGTGTAGTATAGTGTGAGTATAGTGTGAGTATAGTGTGAGTATAGTGAAGTGCAGTATAGTGTGAGTGTAGTGTAGTGTTTTGTAGTATAGTGTGAGTGTAGTGTAGTGTGAGTGTAGTATAGTGTAGTGTGTGAGTGTAGTGTAATAAAGTGTTGTATAGTGTGAGTGTAGTGTGAGTGTAGTGTAGTGTTGTGTAGTGTAAGTATAGTGAAGTGTAGTATAGTGTGAGTATAGTGTGAGTATAGTGAAGTGCAGTATAGTGTGAGTGTAGTGTAGTGTTGTGTAGTATAGTGTGAGTGTAGTGTAGTATGGTGAAGTGTAGTATAGTGTGAGTGCAGTGTAGTGTGAGTGTAGTATAGTGTAGTGTGTGAGTGTAGTGTAATAAAGTGTTGTATAGTGTGAGTGTAGTGTAGTGTGAGTGTAGTGTAGTGTTGTGTAGTGTAGTGTAAGTATAGTGAAGTGTAGTATAGTGTGAGTATAGTGAAGTGCAGTATAGTGTGAGTGTAGTGTAGTGTTTTGTAGTATAGTGTGAGTGTAGTGTAGTATGGTGAAGTGTAGTATAGTGTGAGTATAGTGTGAGTATAGTGTGAGTATAGTGAAGTGCAGTATAGTGTGAGTGTAGTGTAGTGTTTTGTAGTATAGTGTGAGTGTAGTGTAGTATGGTGAAGTGTAGTATAGTGTGAGTATAGTGTGAGTATAGTGTGAGTATAGTGAAGTGCAGTATAGTGTGAGTGTAGTGTAGTGTTTTGTAGTATAGTGTGAGTGTAGTGTAGTGTGAGTGTAGTATAGTGTAGTGTGTGAGTGTAGTGTAATAAAGTGTTGTATAGTGTGAGTGTAGTGTAGTGTGAGTGTAGTGTAGTGTTGTGTAGTGTAGTGTAAGTATAGTGAAGTGTAGTATAGTGTGAGTATAGTGTGAGTATAGTGTGAGTATAGTGAAGTGCAGTATAGTGTGAGTGTAGTGTAGTGTTGTGTAGTATAGTGTGAGTGTAGTGTAGTATGGTGAAGTGTAGTATAGTGTGAGTGCAGTGTAGTGTGAGTGTAGTATAGTGTAGTGTGTGAGTGTAGTGTAATAAAGTGTTGTATAGTGTGAGTGTAGTGTAGTGTGAGTGTAGTGTAGTGTTGTGTAGTGTAGTGTAAGTATAGTGAAGTGTAGTATAGTGTGAGTATAGTGTGAGTATAGTGTGAGTATAGTGAAGTGCAGTATAGTGTGAGTGTAGTGTAGTGTTTTGTAGTATAGTGTGAGTGTAGTGTAGTATGGTGAAGTGTAGTATAGTGTGAGTATAGTGTGAGTATAGTGTGAGTATAGTGAAGTGCAGTATAGTGTGAGTGTAGTGTAGTGTTTTGTAGTATAGTGTGAGTGTAGTGTAGTGTGAGTGTAGTATAGTGTAGTGTGTGAGTGTAGTGTAATAAAGTGTTGTATAGTGTGAGTGTAGTGTAGTGTGAGTGTAGTGTAGTGTTGTGTAGTGTAGTGTAAGTATAGTGAAGTGTAGTATAGTGTGAGTATAGTGTGAGTATAGTGTGAGTATAGTGAAGTGCAGTATAGTGTGAGTGTAGTGTAGTGTTGTGTAGTATAGTGTGAGTGTAGTGTAGTATGGTGAAGTGTAGTATAGTGTGAGTGCAGTGTAGTGTGAGTGTAGTATAGTGTAGTGTGTGAGTGTAGTGTAATAAAGTGTTGTATAGTGTGAGTGTAGTGTAGTGTGAGTGTAGTATAGTGTTGTGCAGTATGTTTTGAGTGTAGTGTAAGTGTTGTGTAGTAAACATTAAATCTGTCATAGGAAACAAAACAAACTGGCAAATTTTCTGACTGGTGTAGGAACTTTTTCACAACTGTGTGGGACCTTTATGAGAACTGTGTAGGAACTATGTGGGAAGTTTATGGGAATTGTATATAACTAAATCAAACCTCTGTGTAATATAAACAGCTAAGTGAGGATTTGTAATCAGAATAGATTTCACTCCAGAGTGACAAAAGCACTGACAAAGTTAAATATTAATTATGTTTTTCTTTTCTTTTCTTTTCTTTTCTTTTCTTTTCTTTTCTTTTCTTTTCTTTTCTTCTCTTTCCCCTGTCTCTGGCTCTATTAGCCTCTTATCTCTATCTTCTTTCATTTTAACCTCTCCTTACCCCCCCCCCCCTCTCTCTTTCTCTCTTCCTCTCGCTTTTTGTGTGGTTTGTGATGGGGGATTGGAGCTCACTGGGAAAGTTGTTGGAGCGAGCTCAGGAGCATTCCACTGTGGTGGGAAAGGTATGGCTCTCAGTGTTGTTCATCTTCAGGATCCTGGTTCTGGGTGCAGCAGCAGAGAAGGTGTGGGGAGATGAGCAGTCGGGTTTCACCTGTGACACCAAGCAGCCCGGCTGTCAGAACGTCTGCTACGACCGAACCTTCCCCATCTCACACATCCGATTCTGGGTCATGCAGATCATTTTTGTGTCTGTTCCCACGTTGATATACCTTGGACATATCCTGCACCTGCTGCGCATGGAGGACAAGCAGAAGTGTTTGGATCAGGACGGAGGTGGAAAAGTGGGGAAGGTCATGACAACCATTCGGGACGAACAAGGAAAGATTCGTCTGCAGGGGGCACTGCTTCGTACATATGTGCTCAATGTCATTTTCAAAACTCTGCTGGAGGTGGGCTTCCTGGTGGCACAGTACTTCCTGTATGGCTTTGAGCTCAAACCCATGTACACTTGCAGCAGCTGGCCTTGTCCGAACACCGTAAACTGCTACATCTCACGTCCTACAGAGAAAACCATCTTCATTCTGTTCATGCTAACTGTAGCGTGTGTGTCACTGTTCCTCAATCTAGTGGAGATGTACCACCTCGGCTTCACCAAGTGTCGTCAGGGTCTCCGCTATCGCCATTCGCTCTCTGACACTTCATCCAAAACGCCTAGCGAAGAAGCTGTCATTCCATTTGTTGCCAGTTACCCCTATTTCCCTGCCCATGCCCCACCCCCCGATCATCAGTACAAGCTCCCAGACACTGACGGCTCCTTTCCGGCATACGGCAGTCGCTCCGCTCACAAACAGAACAACGATAACCTTGCAGTGGAGCGCATCACTACGGAAACCAAACCTGACCCTTCTGAAAGCAAACCTGATGAAACCAGGGTAAAGAAATCTTCAAGCTCTGCCCCAGGATCGCCATATTACCAGCGCAGGCCGAGCTATGCTAGTCGCTATAGTAACAACAAGAGCAGACTGGATGATCTGAAAATCTGAATTAGGAGAAAATTTTTACGAAATTAAGCAAATAGCTACTGATACAGGAACAAACACACACACACACACACACTGTATCTAATAAATACCATCATTTTCAACAAACATTGTTAGAATTAGCCACTACAGATGTACCAGCTTACTGCTAAATTTAACATGTGGCTAGTCTTGACTAGCCATGCATGTGATTGTGAACAGGATATTTTGAAGTGAAATGCTAGCAGTGAAAGGTAGAACCACAATGGTTAGAAGATTGCTAAAAGAGGTCACAATATTTCTCTGAACTAACAAAAGAAGTTCCTCTGACTGAACTGGGGCCACAGTTAGCGTCTACTAGTGCGCTGGTGTTTACATGACCACAGAAATTGTAGCCTATTTCACAGTAGCATTTGACTATTAACAAGTTAGCATTAGTCTACGTTTTTGTTTACCTACATCTGTCATGCTGCTAATTGACCAGCTTTCAGCATCTGTACCGATCTTCAGTTGTAGCAGGATTTTACACAATGCTAATGTACAAGCACTAGCATTTGCACTACTTTACCAGACATTATTTCTAGTGTACAAGTACAAATCCTGTTAATAAACAGACATTAGCTTTGCTGCTAATTTACTTTAGTTTCATACCCTTATTGTGCTAGCATTAAACTTTGTTTTATTAATCAATATTTGTCACATTGCTATAGGAAATATTTACTGAAGATTATAACAGTTTTAATGTGTTAACTCTCTTGCTGCTAATTTTACAAAAATATTTGTAATTCTTTAATGAGACTTTTTGTTTTTACGTTACTTACTTTTTCCTACAAAATATTTACTAGCGTAGTTGTAGATTATAAACACCAAAATGAGAATATTTTCAGTGCTAGCCATTAGCTGTGATGCTAAATATTATATGTATAATATAAGGCATATTTTGGTCATTGCATGATTCGTGTGTTTGCTGTATTGTTTGTTGACTCTGTTGCTGCAGTCTGAGCCAAACACTTCTCTGTGTGCTATAACCTTATTCAATAAATTAGTTTTATTGTAATTTTTCATTTGTTTACACACACACACACACACACACACACACAAATCTTATATGAATCAAGCATTTCTAGGGTAGATGTGAGGTAAATCATGCGACTGTGGGGAAGATCTGAGATTAGTCAGCAATTCTGGGGAAGATCTGAAGTAAATCAGGCAATTCTATAGTGGATCTGTGGTAAATCAGACAATTCTAGGGTAGATTTGAGGTAAATCAGACAATTCTAGGGTAGATTTGAGGTAAATCAGGCAGTTCTAGCGAGATTTAAGCTAAATCATGCAATTCTGGGGCAGATCTTGATTAAATCATTACATTTTGTGGAAGATTTGAGGTAAGTCAGGAAATTCTGGAGTAAATATTAGGTAGATCATTGTTGAGAAATTTAGCTAGTTCTGTTTATAATATAATGATAATAAATATAATAATATATAATATAAAAAAAAACAATAACAGCAATAATAGTAGTAAAGTGGGTTTCATAGTAATAGTAAGGTCAGTTTATTGGTGAGTGCAGGTACACAGTGCGAGAAATGGTGAGTGCACAGTGTGAGAAAAATCAGCCGGAGAAGAAGCATGTGCAGATGCATCATACACTGTGCAAAAAGTCAAAAGTCAGAAGTCATGTATGGAACATATTAGAAAATGTCAGTAAATGACAGACAAAGATATTTATACACCTCGGCTATGCGGAGAAAACAGAGAGACCGCATGACGTCTCATCGTGCATAATACAGTGCATAAAGTTCACCCATGTAATTTAGCGTAGGTCAGCTTCAGCTATCAATAGTAGAATCTAGTAATATATAATATCATTTAACAATATGCTTCACCTAACATATAAGTTTAAATCCAAGCTTAATGCATATAGACATTACTCAGCATTAATATAGTATAATACTCAGCTTTGCAAACAACTCAGTGTATAGAGAGAGTTAAGAAAAAATCAATAATTATGCTTTAGATTAAAGTTTGTCATATATAAATTTAGCATACATTATATGATCAAAATGTAATACGTTATAATGGCCAGTGAGCAGATAAGGATGATGGATTAGATTAGGGATTAGAAAAAACTGCAGTTTTAATAGCCCTGGTTTATAAAACTAGAAAAAAAAAAAACGAACAAGTTTCTATAAAAAGTGAACACAAAACAAAATAAAGGATGATTTGTAGACAGAGGAAAAACCCAGAAGAGATTTTAAGAGAAGGTGTGAATATTGCGGTGGATGATCTGTTGCATTGTTATGTTAAAGTGCACAATCAGGGGATTTTTCAAAGAAAACATGAAAGACAACTCCTGGAAATGGGTGGAATTTTACTAAGAATACGTATAAACTTAGCAAACAAAAACATGTAAGCAAAAGATTGCAACCCTAACCCTAGATTGCATTTGCAAAGCTTTGTAAAATAATTGGTGTATATAAATTGTTAGCAAGGGGATATTAGAGGAAATATGCAAATTTAAATAGATGTGAGATATAAAACGTGAGGAATTGTTTATATTAATTTCGCACTCGCATGTAAATGCTGACGGGTGCCATTGCTGTCAGGATGGTTTTCTCCCGAGAGCTTCATAGGACAGGTCTGAACTGCAATAAAGCTGATTTGCTCCTTCTCATCTGTGACTGGAAGATGTCTTCATTTGGTTTATGTATTGTTTAAAGTTTTTAAACTTATCGGTAATTGATTAGTGAATAGCTAAAACAAATTTGAGTATTGAGCCACTTAATTATGTCTACTCAGACATGGGGCCTGAGTTCCAACATCATTCAAATCTGTGGAAGAATCGGCAAATCTAGGGAAGATCTGTGGAAAAAAACATGCAATTTTGGATATATCTGATTCAAATGAAAAACATTTGGCTATTTTTTGAGGTAAATCAGTAGATTTTTTTTAGGTAAAAACAATTTACTAATAAATTCAATACTTGTAAAGCAATTTTGTAAAGCAATTTTATTGAATATCTGAAGTAGATCATGAAATTCTGGAAAAGATCTGTGGTAAATTCACAGATCTTCCCCAGAAATGCCCTTTTTACCTCAAATCTTCCACCAAAGTTGCCTGACATACCTAGATCTTCCTCAGAATTGCACAAATTACTGCCGATATGCCATATAATTGCTTGATTTACAATGACTGACAAGTTTTTAGATCAGGCACTTTTGGGGAAGATCTGAGATAAAGTGTTTAATTCTCTGGAGTTTTTAAAGTAAATCATGTAATTCTAATGTATATCCTAAATTAATAGGTAATTCTGGGGAAGTTTTGAGCTAAACTAAGCAATTTTAGAATAGATCTGAGGTCAGTCAACTAATTCTGAGGAAGATCTGAGTTAAAATAGTCAATTGTAAGGTATATCCCAAAAGAATAAGATAGTTCTGGTATAGACTTGATGTCGATTAGGCAATTCTAAGATAAATCCTGAAAAAGTGCTTTGAGTCTCTATCAAGTCAAGTCAAGTCAAGTCAAGTCAAGAAGCTTTTATTGTCATTTTAACCATATATAGCTGACGCATTACACAGTGAAATTAAACAACTTTCCTCCGGAACCCTGGTGCTACATACAACAACAATCACAGAAAACGAAAACACAGAGTTAAGGACTAGTAAAGTGTCATCGCCACATAAAGTGCCTCGTGTGCAACATGTTGCAAACAGTGCAAAGACAACACAAGACAGTGTAAGACAAATACAGAAAATACAAAATAGTGCCCCCAGTAAACCTGTTGTATATTACACACTGTGGTGTGTAAGAGACGTAAAGTGAACAGCAAAATAAAACAAACCCCAAAATGTTGTGCAAAAGAGCAAATAGCAGAAATCCAGAGAAGATGTGCAAAAACGGCATGTAAACAGTTTATGGTAATGAAGTGATGTAATGTAAGTGGTACTGAAGACATGGGTGTGTAAAGTGAGTACGAGTGTGTGTTGAGCCTGGGTTGTACACATCAGTCACACAGTTGTGTGTATGTGTGTGTGTGTGTGTGTGTGTGAGTTCAGTTCAGTTCTGTATTAAGAAATCTGATGGCTTGAGGGAAGTAACTGTTACACAGTCTGTATGTGACAGCACGAATGCTCCAGAACCGCTTCCCTGATAGCAGGAGTATTAAGAGTGTATGTGAGGGGTGTGTGTGACAGGTGTGTGTGGTTGTCCACAATGCTGTTGGCTTTGGTGTAAATGTCCATGATGGAGGGGAAAGAGACTCCGATGATCTTCTCAGCTGCCCTCACTATCCTCTGTCGGGTCTTGCGATCAGGGACGGTGCAGTTCCCAAACCAGGCAGTGATGCAGCTGCTCAGGATGCTCTCAATGGTCCCTCTATAGAACGTGGTCAGGATCGGGGGAGGGAGATGAGCCTTGCCAGCAGCCATATCACCCTGTAGCCCAAGACAGCTTGCCCACTGAAGCTAAGCAGGGTTGAGCCTGGCCAGTACTTGGATGGGAGACCACCTGGGAAAAACTAGGTTGCTGCTGGTAGAGGTGTTAGTGAGACCAGCAGGGGGTGCTCACCCTGTGGTCTGTGTGGGTCCTAACACCCCAGTATAGTGACGGGGACACTATACTGTAAAAAAAAAAAAAAAAAAAAAAAAAAAAAGCACCGTCCTTCGGATGAGACGTTAAACCGAGGTCTTGACTTTCTGTGGTCATTAAAAAATCCCAGGATGTCTTTCGAAAATGAGTAGGGGTGTGCCCCGGCATCCTGGCCAAACTTGCCCGCTGGCCTACTAATCATCCCCTCATATTAATTGGCTATATCACTCTATCTCCTCTCCACTAATATGCTGGTGTGTGGTGGGCGTTCTGGCGCAATATGGCTGCCGTCGCATCATCCAGGTGGATGCTGCACATTGGTGGTGGTTGAGGAGAATCCCCCCTTTCATATGTAAAGCGCTTTGAGTGCTGCAGAAAAGCGCTATATAAATGTAATGAATTATTATTATTATTATTATTATTATTATTTTCAGAAAGTAGAGACGGTGCTGGGCTTTCTTGCTGATGGAGCTGGTGATGAGTGACCAGGTGAGATTATCCGCCAAATGAACACCAAGCAATTTGGTGCTCTTGACGATCTCCATTGAGAATCCATCAATGGTTGCTCTGTGCTCTCCTGAAGTCAACAACCATTTCTTTTGTTTTGTCGACTTTCAGAGACAGGTTTTTGACTCCACACCAGGCTGTTATCCCAGAATTTACCTCAGATCTTCCCCAAAATTGCCTGATTTACCTCAGATCTTCTGCAAAGATGTATTTAGGTAAATCATGCAATTATGGGGTAAAACAGAGGTAAATCAAACAAATTTGGGGGTAAATCTGAGGTAATGTTTTTTATTTGGGGGAAGACCTGAGGTAAATCGGGCACTTTTGGGGAAGATCTGAGATAAAGAGTTTAATTCTGGGGAGTTTTTTAAGTAAATCCAGCGATTTTAATGTATAGGTCAATGTAGATTTATTCATTGATAGAGACTCAATGCACTTTTGTATGATTTTAGATCTAAGAATTGCCTAATTTATCTATACCAGAATTCCCTTATTAATTTAGGATATACCTTACAATTGACTGATTTCTCTGAATTACTTGATTAAACTCAGATCTATTCTAAAATTGCCTAATTTACATCAAATCTTCCCCAGAATTACCTAATTCATTATACGTTAGAAAACTTCCCAGAATCAAACGCTTCATCTCAGATCTCAGATCCATCAAATTTGCCTGATTTACCTCCGTTTTACCCCAGAATTGCATGATTTACCTAAATTCTTCCCAGAACTGCCTGCTTTACCTGAGATTTTCCAAAACTTGCCAGATTTAACACAGACATACTCTACAAGAAGAAAAATAGCATTTATTTGTCACATATTCAATAAAGTATAATAAAAATTTTTTACTTATTTTTTTTCTCACCTCTCTAGAAAGGGGCGGCTTGGCGATAACAGGGTTAACTGACCTCAACCCCTGACCTTATGATCAATAACCTCAGAGCTTCAACCACTTAGCTACCTCTATTAATTGCCTTAAATTAAGTTGAGACAATCAAACAATTTTGGGTATATCATTCAATTCTGAGAAAGATCTGAGGTAAATCATAAAATGCTGGGGAAGATCTGAGGTAAATCAGGCAGTCCTGAGAAATATCTGAGGTAAATTCTGGGATAGATCTAAAGTAAATTGTGCAATTCTGGTGTAAGAACTGCTTGATTCGTTGCAGATCGACACCAAAATTAAACGATTTACCTCAGACTCCCTGTGATTTACCTCAGATATTCCATAAAATTGCTTGTTTTACAATTAGTAAATATATAAATTAGCTGATTTACCTTAGAATTACCTAATTTACCTTTAATCTATCCTGGAATTACCTTATTAATTTATAATACACCTTATAATTGCCTGATTTACCTCAGATCGATTCTTAAATTGCCTGATTAACATCAAATCCACATAATAACCTGATTAATTTAGTTTATACACCAAATTTGCTTGATTTATATCAAGCGTTCAACAGAAATGCATGGTTTACCCCAGATCTTCCTTAGAAATGAACAATTTATCCCAGATCTTCCCCAAAATTGCCTAATTTACCTCAGATTTACCCCAGAATTGCACGGCTATTTCCCTAGGTAAATTAAGCAATTCTTAGGTAGACCTGAGGTAAATTGTGCCATTCTAGGGAAGATCTGAGGTAACCAGAGCAATTCTAATGCATATTAGATAATGGTAAACCTGAGTAAAATCTGGCAGTTTGACCTGAGTGAAATCTGGCAGAGTTTGGATAAATCTGGAATTTCTGGGGAGATCTGAAAACCGGCCAATTCTAAAGTATATCCTAAATAAATTTGGTTATTCTGCGATAAATTATTTAACTGATAAATTCAGTAATTTTTATCCCGTTATTTAGGAGTCATTTGACTGTAGTAAACGTGTTGATAATGACAGATGGCAAAAGAAGAGGAATATAAAACTCCACATTTCTCTCCTCACACTCAGACTATATAAATCCTGACAGGTGCAGGTCAGAAGTCAGAGGGGAGTTTGCTATTCTGGGACAAGCTTCTGAAATAATTTTACCTTCACACACTAAATGCCAGTGCTTCAGTTACACCAATCACCTGTCTGTCTGGCCACGGAGCTGTCTGTGTTCTTATTTTGATTAGATTAAACTTCATTGTCTTTGTGCAAATTACATGTACAAAGCAAACTAAATGCAGCCTTATTTTGCATTTATCTTTCTATAATAACACACCATTATTTAAAGCAAGCTGGGAAACAGTTTACACACACACACACAAATACAATTGTACATTTATTAAACTCATGACATAAATCACATCCACTAAAGTGGCTTAAGTGAGGGGCACAAGAGCCAGAACACACACTAAACACATTATACCATTACACGATCCTGGAGTGTGTGTATAAAACACAATTAAATAAAAATATAGTTTTGATTTTGTCACCAGTGCCACTCAGACTAATCATTTCAAATACAAGTACAAAACCTGATGCACCGACGCACCGCCCATCTCAGAAATTAATTATATATATATATATATATATATATATATATATATATATATAAATAAAAATTATTTTAACCTATTTCTATATAGAGTTACGCTTAGTCATCAATATGCGCGCACACACACACACACCCCACTCCCCTGATCTGGCATCAGTGATGCAATAAATGCTAATGTTTATTGGGTAATTTTATATTTTTAATATAAATGCTCAAACTTCTTCAGGCATGTGATCATAATGTTTATTATGAGTTAATTTCTGTGATAAATTAGCATGATTTCATGACCAAATGATTAACTATCTGACAATAATGCTAATCAGCCATGTGAGATAAACATGATGAAGCACTTTAGAGATTTTTTAATTATTAATTTTTATAAATCATCCATTATTTATAATTATATTTCTACACTGTAGCACAGAAACAATGCAACACAAACTTAATTTCCATAACATGTTACACAACATCAGAACTTCATCTGCTTACTGATTCTCTCTCTCACACACACACACACACACACACACACACACACACACACACACAGTGAAACAGTACAACTGGTCACCAGGGTCAGAAACTAAACTCCCAAAAGCTTTACTCTCATGTTACACACTTTTACATGTGCCAGATTTATATCTATACAGTTATATAATTTACTTTTCTCATCACTGTGTGTGTGTGTGTGTGTGTATGTATGTATGAAGGGTGTGTGTTAAGTGTGTTCAACGTATGTGTGCGAGCTGGTGTGCGTGTGCATGTGCGATAAGTGCATGTGTGTCTGTGGTCCTCTCAAAGAATGTAACAACACAAGGTTCGTTCAGTAACGAGGCAAGAATCTGCTCGAAGGAGAAACTCCAGTCTCCGCCCCCATCCGGAGGAGAGGGTGTGTCTGGGGGTGTGGTCTTAGCTGAGCTGCCGGTCCCTGTAGGGCTGCTTGTAGCTGAGGAGGCGGAGCCTGTATCAGAGGAAGGTAACGGGTCAGTGGACAGAGACCTGGGGGTCTGGTGAGACGTGTTTTCGGCTTGCTGTGTTGCTGGGGGTGTGGCCTGTAATGTCTGGGGCTTGGCCTTTGGAGAGGATCTTGATGGACTCTGCAGTTTTCGCCCCGCCTCCTCCATTCGCAGCAACAAGCCAGTTACCCGGGCAACAGCATGATACAGAAGCTCCTCCTGCTCGTCTCCATGGAAAATGTTATACAGAGTCTTAGACAGGAGGACGAACTCGGCCTAATACACACACACACACGTATTGTTTTAAACACACAAAGTATGTATGTGTATGTGTGTGTGTGTGTGTGTGTGTGTGTGTGTTTTGAACCTGATTAATTCGAGGCAAATCTTTGATGTTCTCCTCTTTCTTCTGTAACTCATCCTGCCACTGTTTCAGGTACTCCTGGAGATCCACCTTCCCACGTGCTAAAAGAAAAAAGGATAACAAAAAGACAAAAAGTAAGAGTAAGAGTAGGAGGGAGATTGTGAGATAGAAAAATGAAAAGTCACTGAAATATAACTCAAATATTGTTTGACAGGTTAGAGAGACAGAGACAGGTTTCAAGTGTAACACATAAATAATGAGATGAAGGGATGATGGATTATCATCATCACCTCTTTCTGGACTTTTCCTGATCACTCCTTCATCAGTACAACCTAAACACAGGAACATGTCTGGTTAAATCACTGAATAAAAAAATTAATCAACAAAATAATTAGGATATACATTTTATACACTTCAACTCATACAAACAAAATTACATCAATCCACGTGACTTCTCATGGAAAAAAACAAGATCTTCAAAAAAAACCCCTGCATTTAACAAATAATTATTTTTACAAAGAAACAAACACTGGATTTTGAAACTCAATTATTCTTGCTCTTTTATGCTATTTTTGGTTTTGGCCATTTTTTGGCAAATTCCTCTTAATGACTCCATCTGAGGAGGGAGAGAATCACACAATCTCCTCTAAGACTCCAGTCCCTCTTCCTCAAAATTAGCTTACAGATTCCAATGACTGGCTTGTATTGCTGTGATTGACAGGAAAGAGACAGAATAAGCCCCTCCCACACAGAGCACTATACAGGTCAGGAAGAACCTCGGCATCATCTAGGTCAGTCTTAATCTGCTGCTGTTAGAATAAACACTGTTCCCCAAAAATCTCTGTAATTACAATATTTGTGTTATCTGCCTCAAAACTGCTCCTCAGGTTCCCACGTCACTCCTCATTAAAGTCTCCATGTTTCTCACCCAAGTATCTACTGCTTTTTTCTCCTCTTCATAAACCCTCACTTTATTCTTGAAAATTAAATTCTTGCTCCAGACACAAAACAACCCGAGTCCCTTTCATCCCGCATGTGCGCGTGCACACACACACACACACACACACACACACACACACACAAACACACACACACAAACACACACACACACACACACACACAGAGTGAAAGGAATTGAAGGAAGTGCAGAGAGGGAGTGAAGAAACAAGTGACAGCTGACCAGAAAGACGAGTAGAGAGAGAGAGACCTTCAGCAGGGACAGGAGAGGCATGAGACCTTAAAGCCCTACAGACAGGAAAATCTGCTGAAACACACACACACACACACACACACACACACACACACACACACACACACACACACACACACACACACACACACAACAATTTGTTGATCTTTTTTTTTGCCAGTGCAGCAATAAACACAGCAGAAGTTCAGTTTCAGTAGGAAGTGTTGTTGAACTCTATATTTTATCAGTTCATCAAAGTCTGCAGTAAGTTTTTTTGTGGCAATTCTCAGGAGAGATCCGAGGTGTTTATCAGAAACTGTGGCAGTTTTTATAGAGTATCAGATTAATCTCTCTTAAGAGAAGAAGAGAATACTGCACGAGAACAACGTCAATGGAGCTGAAGTGCGACATCTTTAGGGGAAACGTGGGCATTACAGGGGAAAGGTAAATTGAACAATGTTTACCCGAAACTATTTTAATACGGGCCGTAGTTTACCCATGTCTGGTGTAGGGTGAGGAATGTAGTGTGTAGGGCATAAGGAGTAGGATATAGAGTACCTGGTTGGAGATGAAGTTTAAAGAAAAACTTCAGCTTTTCTGTAAATGAGCCATTGTACAGAGTATCTGTAAAACATGTGAGCGCACACACACACACACACACACACACACACACACACACACACACACACACATAAAAAAAATGTGTGAGACGCAAGTTAAAAGATCAGAGCTCAGGGGTCACGAGGTTACCCAGTAGGCATATAAATTCTTTGAAGTTGACGAGTCCGTCTCCATTGTCATCTGCGAGCTGGAACGCTGAACGAGTCACAGCGTCTTTGGGTGTGTGTTTCCATGGTAACAGCAGGGTAAAGAGTGAGCTGAACTGGTCCAGGTTCAGTTGGTACTGATCGAGATACGGGAGACTTGGGTCGTGATTCTGTAGAGTGGGACTGCTGACTGACCAATAACAGCTGAGGAAGTGCTGCCTCTGTCTCAAACACACACACACACACACACACACACACACACACACACACACACACACACACACACACACACACACAGACCAATCAGAGCTACTACTGCATGTGTGTGTGTATGAGTAAGAGTGAGTGTGTATGTATGGGAGTGAGTGTGTGTGTTTGTGTGAGAGTGTGTGTGTGTGTGGGGGGGGGGGGGGTAGTGTGAGTGCGTGTGTGTTTGTGTGAGAGTGTGTGTGTGTATGTATGTGTGAGATTGCGAGTGTGTGTGTGTGAGAGAGTGTGACAGTGTGAGTGTGTGTGCATGTGTGAGAGTGTGATTGTGTGTTTGTGTGAGTGTGATTGTGTGTTTGTGTAAGAGTGTGAATAAGTGTGAGCTTGTGTGTGAGAGTGTGAGTGAGTGATTGTTAGTGTGTGTGAGAGAGTGTGTGTATGTGTGTGTATGTAAGTGTGTTTGTGTGAGAGTGTAAATGGGTGTGAGTGTAAGTGTGTGTTTGTGTGTGTTAAAGTGTAAGTGAGTGTGTGTGAGAGAGTGTGTGTGTGTGTGAGAGAGAGAGTGAGTGAGTGATTGTGTGTATGTGTGAGAGTGCAAGTGTGTGTGAGAGAATGTATGTGTGCGAGTGTGTGTGAGAGTGTGTGTGTGAGAGTGTATGTGTGCGAGTGTGTGTGTGTGAGTGTGTGTGAAAGAGTGAGTGTGTGTGAGAGAGTGAGTGTGTGAGAGAGTGAGTGTGTGTGAGACAGTGTGTGTGTGAGAGAGTGTGTGAGAGAGTGAGTGAGTGTGAGAGAGTGAGTGTGTGTGTGAGAGAGTGAGTGTGTGTGAGAAAGTGAGTGTGTGTGAGACAGTGTGTGTGTGTGAGAGTGTGTGAGAGAGTGAGTGTGTGAGACAGTGTGTGAGAGAGTGAGTGAGTGTGAGAGAGTGAGTGTGTGTGTGAGAGAGTGTGTGTGTGAGAGAGTGAGTGTGTGTGAGAAAGTGAGTGTGTGTGAGACAGTGTGTGTGTGTGAGAGTGTGTGAGAGAGTGAGTGTGTGAGACAGTGTGTGAGAGAGTGAGTGAGTGTGAGAGAGTGAGTGTGTGTGTGTGAGAGAGTGAGTGTGTGTGAGAAAGTGAGTGTGTGTGAGACAGTGTGTGTGTGTGAGAGTGTGAGAGAGTGAGTGTGTGAGACACTGTGTGAGAGAGTGAGTGAGTGTGAGAGAGTGAGTGTGTGTGTGAGAGAGTGTCTGTGTGAGAAAGTGAGTGTGTGTGAGAAAGTGAGTGTGTGTGAGACAGTGTGTGTGTGTGAGAGTGTGTGAGAGAGTGAGTGTGTGAGACAGTGTGTGAGAGAGTGAGTGAGTGTGTGAGAGAGTGAGTGAG
>JBCEWE010000654.1:67500-80000 GCA_039877035.1 Silurus lanzhouensis | reverse complement strand
ACTCGTGAACTTCACACAGATTTTCATTGCGTGGAAGACGAAAGAATGAGCGGAAAGCCTGATTCCTCATGTGTGTCTCCAAAGACCTGTGAATTGAAAACGATAAAATATTGTTTAAATGTGTATTGTATTAATAGTGTAAATATGTAGTGTAACTGTGTATTGTAAGTGTGTTGTGTAAGTGTGAGTGTAGTATAAGTGTGAGTGTAGTGTTGTGTAAGTGTGATGTGTAAGTGTGAGTGTAGTGTTGTGTAATGTGAGTTTTGCAGTGTGTACCTTTGAGTGATGTGTAGTGGGTCTCTCAGTGGGTGTTGTGTGTTGTAGGTCTCCTTGTCAAACATGCGTGCAATGGCGTAGTCAGCAAGGTGCTGCATGAGCTCATACGTGTGCTGCAGCCGCAGGAACATGGAGAAGTAATGATCCTCATCTCTCACACACACACGGATACACTCCGTTAACAACACACTCGAGGTTCGCTCCAACCTGCTCACCTCACACCACGAGAACGTCAACTTCACTGAGGGGGTAGTGATCACACACACACACACACACACACACACACACACACACACACACACACACACACACACACACACACACACACACACACACACATTCAGTTTCAAATCAGATTCTAGAATTAATCTAATGTTTACAGATTTCTCCTGAATAAAATGTGCAGCTCTGAGAATGTAACATTAATTATTCTATAGTTATTATTAATAACTGCAGTAAAGAGACTGAACTGTTACTCATTTTACATTCTGGTCATAGTGCTATGTGTGTGTGTGTGTGTGTGTGTGTGTGTGTGTGTGTGTGTGTGTGTGTGTGTGTGCGTGTCTCACCCTCGTTGCCCAGTAAGTAGGAGTAGAAACACAGGAAGTTAGTGCTGAGGTAGATCCAGCCCTGATTTGGGACACGACCTTTCCAGTAGCTACAGGAGAAGTAGGTCACGAGTTTCTCCTGTTTAGGCAGACAGAACAATCGCTCGAACCGCAGCGCAGCTTCACGGAAACGCTCAGGATCCTCCTCACTCACCTTATCTTCCTCTACAATTAACCCCTACACACACACACACACACACACACACACACACACACACACACACACACGGTATAAGGCATAGTCTTTGTGCTTGTCAATCTTGCCATTATTGGTGTGTGTGTGTGTGTGTGTGTGTGTGTGTGCATCCTACTCTGATCTTGCCCTGAACAAAGCTGGTGATGTCATCACCGGAGTCAAACACAGAGAGCGTTCTCATGATGTTGAGCTGCAGCCAGTCCCAGTGCTGAGAGATCTCATCCAGAGATGCACCTGAACACACACACACACACACACACACACACACAAACACACACACACACTGACTTTTAACATCTTGTCTCATTACTCTTGGGGCACCTCAACATCATTAGAAGTCATGGGGCATAATTCCACACACACACACACACACACACACACACACACACACACTCACCACAGGCGATGTTCCAGTACACCTGTGAATCAGGTGTTTGATGTAAAATGCGATAAGGAGCCACTTTTGCTGTGGAATCAAACACCGTGTCCAACGTTCCAACCAGGAGACCTAACACACACACACACACACACACACACACACACACACACACACACACACACACACACACACACACACGCGCGGTAGATAACTCAATGTAGTAAACAGATGTAGTGTATTAATTGTAAGCTGTAAGTTTTTCAGTAATCAGTTGGATCATTGGGGCATTTACCTGATTAACCCCCCACCTGTCTGCGTGTTTCACCCCCCACCTGTCTGCGTGTCTCACCCCCCACCTGTCTGCGTGTCTCACCCCCCACCTGTCTGCGTGTTTCACCCCCCACCTGTCTGCGTGTCTCACCCCGCACCTGTCTGCGTGTCTCACCCCCCACCTGTCTGCGTGTCTCACCCCGCACCTGTCTGCGTGTCTCACCCCCCACCTGTCTGCGTGTTTCACCCCCCACCTGTCTGCGTGTTTCACCCCCCACCTGTCTGCGTGTCTCACCCCGCACCTGTCTGCGTGTCTCACCCCCCACCTGTCTGCGTGTCTCACCCCGCACCTGTCTGCGTGTTTCACCCCCCACCTGTCTGCGTGTCTCACCCCCCACCTGTCTGCGTGTCTCACCCCCCACCCGTCTGCGTGTCTCACCCCCCACCCGTCTGCGTGTCTCACCCCCCACCTGTCTGCGTGTCTCACCCCGCACCTGTCTGCGTGTCTCACCCCCCACCTGTCTGCGTGTCTCACCCCGCACCTGTCTGCGTGTCCCACCCCCCACCTGTCTGCGTGTCTCACCCCGCACCTGTCTGCGTGTCTCACCCCCCACCTGTCTGCGTGTTTCACCCCCCACCTGTCTGCGTGTCTCACCCCCCACCTGTCTGCGTGTCTCACCCCCCACCTGTCTGCGTGTCTCACCCCGCACCTGTCTGCGTGTTTCACCCCCCACCTGTCTGCGTGTCTCACCCCCCACCTGTCTGCGTGTCTCACCCCGCACCTGTCTGCGTGTCTCACCCCCCACCTGTCTGCGTGTCTCACCCCGCACCTGTCTGCGTGTCTCACCCCCCACCTGTCTGCGTGTCTCACCCCGCACCTGTCTGCGTGTCTCACCCCGCACCTGTCTGCGTGTCTCACACCCCCACCTGTCTGCGTGTCTCACCCCCCACCTGTCTGCGTGTCTCACATCCCCACCTGTCTGCGTGTCTCACACCCCCACGTCTGCGTGTCTCACACCCCCACGTCTGCGTGTCTTACCCCAACCTGTCTGCGTGTCTCACCCCCCGTCTGCGTGTCTCACCCCCCACCTTTCTGCGTGTCTCACACCCCCTACGTCTGCGTGTCTCACACCCCCTACGTCTGCGTGTCTCACACCCACTACGTCTGCGTGTCTTACCCCAACCTGTCTGCGTGTCTCACCCCCACCTGTCTGCGTCTCACCCCCCCACCACCACGTCTGCGTATCTCACCCCCCCACCTGTCTGCGTGTCTCACCCCCCACGTCTGCGTATCTCACCCCCCACACCTGTCTCACCTGTCAGTCCGGCGCTGTTGTCCCCGTGTCCTCTCCTCCTCTGCAAGATAAAATAGTCGTTGGATTTTTCCGTCACCCATAATTTCAGCGCGTTCTTCAGAAGCACTTCTTCCGGTTTGAGCCACATATCGGCGCGCACATGCGTTGCACATGTCACCGTGTGTGTGTGTGTGTGTGTTATGTGCACATAGCTCGTAAGTAAGTGTGTGGTTTTAATATGGGATACTGTTTCCCACGTCGGCAGAAACTCTGCCAATACGGAAGGATTATGGGATTTGTAGTGTTGTGGTGCACCCCGGTGGTGTCATACACGGCTATAAACTACAGTTCCCAGCATGCACTGCTTAAAGGGCGCCTTCTGATAAATCTGTTGAACCTGATTCATTTCTCGACCTTTCAGTTACACACCAGCGCCCCCTGGTGGTGTGATGAGTAAACATTTGTGGCATCAAGCAGACGTCCTCGTCCAGAGCGAAGTACAAAAGTGCTTTGAGTCTCCATCAGTGAGTAAAACACACACACACACACACACACACACACACACGATAAATCAGACTACAACTCTGCATTTTATTTATTTTTTTTAACAACGCAAAAACGCACACAGAGCTGTAAGCTGCACCGCGTGTGGGAAAATGACTTTATTTTTTAAACCAATAAAAAAATTTTTTTCACACACTTTTGTGATAAAAAGAGGATTTATTTACATTTTTAGAGAATATGATTCGAATTACATTTCTTATTATTTCTATCAGTAAATCAGAGTACAGAAGATACCAATAAGGCAACATGAATACACACAAGAAACGCGTATGAATATTAATAAAATATATAGTATAATTTCAAATTATTTATTTTAAAAGGTTTGTTTTAAAATAGTGAGCTTATTGCTGAGCTTCACTGTGAGTGCACTTTTCTCCCAGAGAGCACAGTATAAAGTTATTCATTTAGTTTCTCACACAGATAATAATATTACATTCATTTCTTCAAAGCCTGTGACTGTAAATGTATACAGTGTGTGTGTGTGTGTGTGTGTATATGTGTGTGTGTGTGTGTGTCACAGTCCCAGCTCCTAGCTACGAGTTTCATTCTCAAAGGCGGGATTATCGTAGTGTGGCTGCATTTCCACACACACTGCCTCAAAACCTGCAAAACAATCACACAGCACACAGTTGTTAAATATGACCACTTTATGGAAAAGTGTACTGAGGAGCATTTAGGAACACTAAGGAGTATTGAGGAGCATTGAGGAGTATTGAGGAGCATTGAGGAGCATTGAGGAGCATTGAGGAGCATTGAGGAGTATTGAGGAGCATTGAGGAGCATTGAGGAGCATTGAGGAGTATTGAGGAGCATTGAAAACAGGTCAGAAAGCATTCATCCACTGATTCTGGAAATATGTTCCCTGTCCATCGTTGAATGTCAGGGTAAATATCATGTGCTAAAGAAACCCCAGTGAAATGAAGATAATTCACTGAACACACTTTTGTGGGAATCCACCCATTTTTTAAATGATCAAAAATATTGGAACGACCTGAAAAAAAACAGAGCACTGGCGTAGCAGCAAACACACAGGTGGAGTCATCATTTACACCTCCTCATCTCTTCCTGATCTCCTCCTCCTCATCATCATCCCCCCTCACCTCTACCTCATCTCCTCCTCATCTCCTCCTGATAGTCCATAGTAGAGGCAGATAAGGCGAGTCAGTTCTACTGACAATTCTAGTATAATGTTAGTGTTTATCTCAACTCAGTCAAAAACTCAAACTCAGTGTGTGTGTGTGTGTAAAAGAGTGTGTGTGAGAGTGTGTGTGTGTGTGTGTGTGTGTGTGTCTCACCATCGTGTGTGTGCTCAGCAGGACCCAGCTGCTCCACTGCATGCACAGACTCGTGTCCGGACGAGGCAGCGTCACTGTGTGTGTATGATTCAGAGTTAAGGTGTGTGTTGGAGTTAGTGTGTGTGTGTAAGAACTCAGTACTGCTGGGGAACGAATGCAAATCAGATGCGACCGTCGACATGTGCTGCTCCTCAACATCCGTCTATAGAGAGAAAGGAACATCTGTCAGGAATCTTTTCTCACACACACACACACACACACACACACACACACACACACACACACACACACACACACACACACACACACGTGCATGCACACACAGCTCACCTCTACTCCAAGAGCTTTGAGGATGTCACACTTGCACATGGGGCAGGTCCTGTGCTCCATCAGCCATGGCTCAACACACGCTTTATGAAAAAAATGACTGTACACACACACACACACACACACACACACACTCTTATGTAATTTGACATATGACCTCTTCCAGTGTAACTTATGTTTATCTTGTTGATACAAATGAGGAGCTATCAGGTTAAGGGCCACACTATTTCAAATCTCCCAATTATGTGTAAGATTTTAGAAAAGATTGTCGCTGCCCAGTTCTGTTCCTACTTGCAAGAGAACAATATATTTGAAGAGTTTCAGTCAGGTTTCAGGCTCCATCATAGCACAGAAACTGCTCTAGTTACAATCACTAATGACCTGTTTTTAGCTTCAGACCAAGGCTTCATCTCGCTGTTAGTTTTACTAGATCTTAGTGCTGCATTCAACACTATAGACCATGATCTTCTCCTGGATCACTTACAGAATTACATCTGCATTCAGGGACAGGCATTAAGCTGGTTTAAATCCTACCTGTCCGATCGTTACCATTTCGTAGATTTAAATGGAGAGCTATCCAGGCTAATGCTAGTGAATTATGGCGTGCCGCAAGGTTCAGTTTTGGGACCCCTGCTTTTCACAATATACATGCTTCCGTTAGGAAATATTATTAGAAGGCATGGAATTAGCTTCCACTGTTATGCTGATGATACTCAGTGTGAGTGTGTTAAAGAAATAAGAGATTGGATGACTCATAACTTTCTACTTTTAAATTCCGATAAGACTGAGATTTTGCTCATCGGCCCAAAAACCAGTAAACAGAAGCTCCAGCATCTCAACCTGCATTTAGACGGATGTTCTGTAACCACTAGTTCAACAGTAAAAGATCTGGGAGTTATTTTAGAGCAACTTTTAATAATCATATCAACCAAGTTCCAAAAACCTTCTTCCACCTTAGAAATATTTCTAATCTAAGAAACATGTTTATATCTGATGCAGAGAAGCTCGTCCATGCGTTCATGACCTCCAGAATAGACTACTGTAATGCGTTACTAGGTGGATGTCCTGCATCATTAATAAACAAGCTTCAGTTAGTCCAGAATGCAGCAGCCAGAGTTCTTACAAGGTCCAGAAAATATGATCACATAACCCCAATCTTCTCGTCCCTACACTGGCTTCCTGTTACGTTTCAAATCCACTACAAACTACTGCTTCTTACCTACAAAACACTAAATGGTTTATCTCCATGTATCTCCAGTCTTCTAACAGTCTTCTAATCCCTCACGCTCCCTGAGATTTTAAAACTCTGGGCTTCTAGTAGTTCCTAGAATAGCAAAGTCCACTAAAGGTGGTAGAGCATTTTCACATTTAGCTCCTAAACTCTGGAATAGTCTTCCTGACGGTGTTCGGGGTTCAGACACACTCTCCCAGTTTAAGTGTAGATTAAAAACATATCTTTTTAGCAAAGCCTACACATAACACACATCACATCATAACCTTGTGCTCCAGAACATCTGATCACATGCACATTATCAACTTGTGCTGTAAATATCATGAACAGCAGCTACGCTAATTCCTCTCCACTGCTTCTCTTTCTCTCCCCATCCCGAGACACCCTGAGGTTTGGCCAGCTCCAGTCACCTCCCACCTCGTGATGATTACGGACCTTTGAAGAAGTAGATGCCGAACTCGCAAACATCCCGAACCATCTAGAGACGTACCAGTGCCATTTGGATCCCGCTACATGTGTGGAGTTTGACATTGGACCTCCTGGAGTGTTAAAGGCTCTGGCATGGAGAAGCTGATGCTGGATCTGTGATGATCCCAAATGCTGAGCTCATAAAACTAGGAGCTACTAACCATATAGACTGTATAAGACTGCAGAAAGAACATCACTTATAATCTTATACTCCAGTGCTCATGTTAGTTCTCACTCTCCAGTGTTCTGTAGTGTTTAAAGATTTATGATCAAACTCTTGATGTCACCCAAATCAGGATGAGGTTCTGCTTTTGAGTCTGGTTCCTCTCAAGGTTTCTTCCTAATAACATCTAAGGGAGTTTTTCCTTCTCCACAGTCTCCATGGTGCTCATCAGGGATAAACACACACCATTCGCCTTCACTGTTACATTCTGTAAAGCTGCTTTGAGACAATGTCTGTCTCAAAAAAAAAAAAAAAGCGAAATAGAAATAAACTTGACTTGACTCAGGAGCCCAGGAGTGGCAGCTTGGTGGAATTTGAACTCACAAACTTTAGATCCAAAGTCCAATGCCTTAACCAATAAACTATTCCACCCCCCCATTTTCTCCCTCTCTCTCTTTCTGGTGCTCATTCTCTATCTCTCTGTCTCTCTCTCTGTCTCTCTCAATCTCTCTCTCTTATTCTCTCATTCTCTATCTCTGTCTCTCTCATTCTCTCCATCTGATTCTCTCTCTCATTCTCTTTCTCTCTGTCTCTGTCTCTCTCTCATTCTCTCTATCTCTCTCTCTCTCTCTCATAAAAAAGGCTGATCATGCATCCTTAACTGTGATCTATTGGGTTTAGAGTGTAAACTTTGGAGCAGCAACTCTAAGCACCTCCTCACTCTCGCCTCCTGCAGTGCATCCTGGAAATTTCATTCTACCAGATACTCAACAGACTCAGTGTTAATGTGCCGGGCGTGGTGCAGGAGCTACACACAGTTTACTTCCTTTTAAACACACGGAAAGGGAGGCGTTAACAGAGAATCTGGTTTGACCAGGTTTAGTTTCTGTGTGTGTGTGTGTGTGTGTGTGTGTGTGTGTGTTTGTTGTAAACACTGCGGTGGTAAAATGATAGAGAGAGAGAGAGTGAGAGAGAGTGTGTGCAAATAAGAGAGAGATTAGTGGTAACAGGGAAGGGTGAACGAGGCAGGGTGAACTGGGCAGGATGAACTGGGCAGAGTGAACTGGGCAGAGTGAACGAGGCAGGGTGAACTGGGCAGGGTGAACTGGGCAGGGTGAACTGGGCAGAGTGAACGAGGCAGAGTGAACGAGGCAGGGTGAACTGGGCAGGGTGAACGAGGCAGGGTGAACTGGGCAGGGTGAACGAGGCAGGGTGAACTGGGCAGAGTGAACGGGGCAGGGGGAACGAGGCAGGGTGAACGAGGCAGGGTGAACTGGGCAGGGTGAACGAGGCAGGGTGAACTGGGCAGAGTGAACGGGGCAGGGGGAACGAGGCAGGGTGAACGAGGCAGGGTGAACTGGGCAGAGTGAACGGGGCAGGGGGAACGAGGCAGGGTGAACTGGGCAGAGTGAACGAGGCAGAGTGAACGAGGCAGGATGAACTGGGCAGGGTGAACGAGGCAGGATGAACTGGGCAGGGTGAACGAGGCAGGGGGAACGAGGCAGGGGGAACGAGGCAGGGTGAACTGGGCAGGGTGAACGAGGCAGAGTAAACGAGGCAGGGGGAACGAGGCAGGATGAACTGGGCAGGGTGAACGAGGCAGGGTGAACTGGGCAGGGTGAACGAGGCAGAGTGAACGAGGCAGGGTGAACGAGGTAGGGTGAACGAGGTAGGGGGAACGAGGCAGGATGAACTGGGCAGGGTGAACGAGGCAGAGTGAACGAGGCAGGGGGAACGAGGCAGGGTGAACTATGCAGGATGAACTGGGCAGAGTGAATGAGGCAGGATGAACTGGGCAGGGTGAACGAGGCAGGATGAACTGGGCAGGGTGAATAGAGAAGTGTGAGGATGTATGGAGTCTCAGTGAACTGTTCAAACTTGTGAAAGTATTAAATGATGATGTAGAAGCGAGACGTACTTGCATGTCAGGACAGCAAGCATGTCTCCTGGTTTATACAAATCAATACAAACAGCACATGAGTCAGCATCTGGTCCAGTCTCCTACACACACACACACACACACACACACACACACACACACACACACACACACACACACACACACACACACACACACACACACACACATTAGTCACAATACAGTTTCTTAATAATATCAACAAACAAAATAGCAAATGTGTGTTGTTACATGATCATAAAACCCTCCACACACAAACACACACACACACACACAGACACACAGACACAGACACACACACACACACACACACACACACATACCTGATCTCCTTGTTGGAGTGTGCGAATCTTAAGTTGACCAATTGCTTTCTTTGCTTTTGCCTTCATCTGTTTCTGGAATTTTGTACGTGCGCGCGCGCACACACACACACACACACACACACACACACACACACACACACACACACGAACACAGTCAGTTAGAAACTAAATGCATTACTGTATATTTAGAACAGTCAGACTTGTTCACTTCCTTTATGAAACACACTAATTTTGTGGAAGGACAAGTCACTTAGACAAGACGTGTGTGTGTGTGTGTGTGTGTGTGTGTGTGAATTTCTTTTTATGTGTGTAGCGCTTTAAACAGTGGACAGTAGAAACTTCACAGAGATAAATTAATAATAAAAGAACGTATAAGTTCATCCTTAATAAGTGAGCCAGTGGTCCCTGTGGAAAAGAAAATCCTGAGATGATATGAGGAAGAAACCTTGAGAGGAACCAGACTGAGAAGAGAAACAGTCCTTGTTGTGTCTCCCTCTTGTTATTCCAACCTACAGGTTAGACCCATTACTGCTTATCTTTACCTTATCCTTCCTTATACAGACCTCTCATAGCAAATACAATGAAGCTAGGAAGCCTGATCTCACTGTGGTCTCTCTGTGATCTCGCTGTGATCTCGCTGTGGTCTCACTGTGGTCTCGCTGTGATCTCACTGTGGTCTCGCTGTGATCTCGCTGTGGTCTCACTGTGGTCTCGCTGTGATCTCACTGTGGTCTCGCTGTGATCTCACTGTGGTCTCGCTGTGGTCTCGCTGTGGTCTTGCTGTAACTTTTTTCAGATTAGTGTTAAGATGTACTTTTTTTGTGTCTTTTTATTTACAAAGATAAATAATTTTGTTTTCTCTGTTCAGTAACTAACAAAATGTTCTTAATGAACAACTGGCACAGTTACACAGCTGACCTGCTAACAAAACTAACATATATTCGAATATATTTCAAATACACTGAAGACATCATTTAAATACTACAGTACACTAAAACTGTACTAGAACTAAAAACACTGAACAAACAGAACCACTTAAACCAAACTCAAATTTTAAACAAACTACAGACTCTAAAAACAAACTACAAACAACACCTGAGTGCAGTTTATTTTGTGCCCCTGAGTCGAGATCTTACTCATTCATTTATCATTCATTTATATATCTGGTTTTATATCACACACACACACACACACACACACACACACACACACACACACACACACACACACACACACACACACACACACAAGGGAAAACACTGCTGTATTGCTTTGTAGCACAGCAACTTTAACATCCCAAATGCTTCAGAGCTGCAGTTTACTATGGAAGTGTTACATCAGTATTTCCAACACACACACACACACACGCGCACACACACGCGCACACACACGCACACACACGCGCACACGCGCACCTTCTCTATTCCACACTTTTTAAGGTCTGACCTTGATGGTACAGTTGGCATTAGTAGCTGGTAGTTATCAAGGTTTAGAGTAGTTATTAGTATTTAAGGTAGTTGGTAGTTAAGGTTTAGGGTACTTGTAAGACATTAAGGTTTATGGCAGTTATTATGGTTTAAGGAAGTAATTAAGGTTTAGGGTAATTATAAAGGTTTAAGATACTTATTAAGTTTTAGGGTAGTTATTAGTATTTAGGGTGGTTATTAAGGTTTAGAGTAGTTATTAAGTTTTAGGGTAGTTATTAGTATTTAGGGTGGTTATTAAGGTTTAGAGTAGTTATTAAGTTTTAGGGTAGTTATTAGTATTTAGGGTGGTTATTAAGGTTTAGAGTAGTTATTAAGTTTTAGGGTAGTTATTAGTATTTAGGGTGGTTATTAAGGTTTAGAGTAGTTATTAAGTTTTAGAGTAGTTATTAGTATTTAGGGTGGTTATTAAGGTTTATGGCAGTCATTAAGGTTTAGAATAGTTATTAGTATTTAGGGTAATTATTAAGGTTTATGGTAATTATAAAGGTTTAAGGTACTTATTTAATTTTAGGGTAGTTATTAAGGTTTAGAGTAGTTATTAGTATTTAGGGTAATTATTAAGGTTTAGGGTAGTTATTAACGTTTAGAGTAGTTGGTAGTATTTAGGTTAGTTATTAAGGTTTAGGGTAGTTATTGATATTTAGGGTAGGTATTACGGTTTAGAGTAGTTATTAGTATTTAGGTTAGTTATTAAGGTTTAAACCCAGCCATTAGTGTTGCACAGGCCAGTGCACTCCTCGTGCCAGTCCCAAGTCCAGGTAAATGTGGAGGTTTGTGTTATGAAGGACATCCAGTGTAAAACATCTGCGAAATCAAATATGCGGATCAGGAATCAGAATTTCATAGCGGATCGGTCGAGGCCCGGGTTACCAACAACCACCACAGGTATCATTAACCACAGGGTACCGGTGTAAATTGTGCTGCTGTTGGCTGAAGGAGGAGAAGGAGAGGAGAAACACGTCTACAGAGACAGCAGGGAAAGGAGAAGTGGAGGAGAAGTGGAGGTTTGGGTGGGTACTTTAAATGTTGGTACTATGACTGGTAAAGGGAGAGAGGGAGCTGATATGATGGAGAGGAGAAAGGTAGAGATGTTGTGTGTTCAGGAGACCAAGTGGAAAGGGAGTAAGGCCAGGAACATTGGAGGTGTTTAAACTGTTCCATCATGGTGTGGATGGAAAGAGAAATGGTGTAGGGGGGATTCTGAAGGAAGAGTACAGTAAGAGTGTAGTGGAGGTGAAGAGAGTTTCTGATAGGGTGATGATCGTGAAGCTGGAAGTTGAAGGGATGATGATAAATGTCATCAGTGTTTATGCTCCACAAGTTGGCTGTGAGATGGAGGAGAAGGAAAGATTCTGGAGTGAATTAGATGAAGTGGTAGAAGGTGTAGGAATGAAAAATTGGTGATTGGGGCAGATTTTAATGGGCATGTAGGTGAAGGGAACAGAGGTGACGAGGAGGTGATGGTAGGTATGGCTTTAGGGAGAGGAATGTGGAAGAGCAGATGGTGGTAGATTTTGCTAAAAGGATGGAAATGGCAGTGGTGAACACTTATTTTAAGAAGAAGGAGGATCACAGGGTGACGTATAAGAGTGGAGGAAGGTGCACACAGGTGGACTATGTTCTATGTAGGAGATGCAACCTGAAGGAGATTGGAGACTGTAAGGTGTTGGCAGGGGACAGTGTAGCTAGACAGCATCGGA
>JBCEWE010000654.1:42500-62500 GCA_039877035.1 Silurus lanzhouensis | reverse complement strand
CCTGCTTTCGGTCTCCTCTGATTCAAAAGGGGAAACAAAAAAAACAAAAAACAAAGCGCAAGGTCCGAGGCAGAGCGACGCCCCCAGTGGAAACTTTTGAGATTTAAAGTTATACTGTTGTCTGCTGTGCTTTTATGCACAGAGCAACAATATGTATATTAGCTGCATAACCATTATAATTTATAGTATATAGCTTAACATAATTTGTGTATCAACAAAACAATTCCACCCTACTGTAACTGGTCCAATTGGATTGTAGTTAAACGTTTTGATTTGGTTCCCTTCAATTGTGGTGATGTCAAAAAGGTTTTCTTGGATTGTACTAAAAAGGTCCTGTACTGAGTTCAGTAATGACAGTTCTACTCTCCAGTTATAAGAAATATAAGGATATAGATGTTGTATGTATCTTGTGGCTACAATTAGCCAAAGAGTTTTATGGTACTTGGTTCTGAAAGTTTGATAAATTGTGCACAATGACGTTTTTAATTGGTCAATAAATGTATTTAGGGTGAATATTTATACATAAAATGAAGTCCAAATTTGTGGACTGTTCTGAGAATATGTTTTACTCATCCAGTGACGGAAGCTGAAGCAGAGACAAGCTTCTCAATAAGAAGACGTTGGGTCATGGCATGGTGTCACGATCAGGACCAAATGGAGGATGCAGGAGTAAATCAATCGTGTCTTTATTAGTGTTTGAACATATACAAGGGTCGAGGAGAAGTACGAACCGTAATGCGGGTATAATCCTTCACCGTGGAGCTTGCTGCGACCTTCCGCTGGGTGGAACACCCTTGAGGTCGGGCAAGGTCCGAGGCAGAGCGACGACCCAGTGGAAACTTGAGGCGTGACAGTGCCTTCTGCAGGACTCTTTTGGAGGGACTTTGGAGTGTGACTGCGCCTTCAGAGGAACTTTGAAGTGCGGTGTCGTCTTTGGAGGGACCCTGGAGCTTGACAGTGCCTTTGGAGGAACTTTGAAGCACGGCTTCGCCTTCTGAGGGACATTGGAGCGCGAGGGCACCTTTGGAGAAACTTTGAAACGCGGCTTCACCTTCGAAGGGACATTGGAGCACGACGGCACCTTCAGAGGGCTTTTGAAGCACGACGCCACCTTCGGAGGAACTTTGAAGTGCGGCGTCACCTTCAGAGAAACTTTGAAGCATGGCTTCACCTTCGGAGGAACTTTAAAGCGCGACGACGCCTTCTGAGGAACTTTAAACCACGCCCAGTGAGGAAAAACGGCTGGGTGATGCCCCCAGTGGGACTTGGAGGCTGGGCGGTGTACTCAGTGGGACTTGAAGACTGGAGATTGGAGACCCGAATAGCCAGATTGGAACTCGGGCCCCTGGTGATCCATGGGATAGCCTGCGTATAAGTGGCGCGGGCACCTCCTGACATCAGCATTCCGGTCCGGGGCCTTCCCTAAAGGTTGGGGGCTGTAGTGGAGGTCCGCTGTTACCATCCCAAACATCCCAGTGTAGTTCCTGGTAAAACTGGCATACAAGCTGAGAATGCCCCAATTCACATTCCACACCATGCTGACCCAAGAGAGAGCCTTTCCAGACAGTAGTAAGATGGGGAATTGGGCAGGTTGTACCTTAATGTAATGGCTGACGCTCTACAGCAAGCCGCTCCACTTTGGCTGCCACTTTGGAGCCGGTGAGAATGATTCCTGGAGAGTGGCGGTGGGCTTTCGGATAGGATCCGAAACGGAACTGGATTGCGGATCCATCGAGGTAGAGCGATTCCCCTCTTTTTTTTTTAAGGTCGGATCTTCTATCACGATTAGGACCACGCGGACTAGCGGAAGTAAATCAATCATGTCTTTATTAGCGTTTGAACATATACAAGGGTCGAGGAGAAGCACGAACCGTAATGCAGGTACAATCCGTAACACAGGTATAATCTGTAATGCGAGTATAATCCAGAATGCGGGTATAATCCTTTACGCAGGGAGAGACCGTGGTTATCGCCTCTGTGAGCCGATGTAGGCAAACCCGTCTAGCATGCTTCCTTAGAAGCGGTACTAGGAGAATGGTGGTAAGGAGTCGGGTAGAAACTTGCGTTATTTTGTTTTAAAGTCCTTGAAAAGAAGATTTTGGGCTCATAATAATAATAATAATAATAATAATAATAATAATAATAATAATAGAAATCAATCAGTGTTAGAGTCATTAATATCATTCTATTAATAGTTCAGTGTGCTGAGAGTCACATTCGAGTCTTTACACTTTAAACTAAAGTAAAGAATCTTGTCATAAAAATGATAATAGGAACATTATAGTAATAATAAATCAATACTTTGAAAACTTAAGTACATTTACTCAATTAAAAGTTTAAAGAGACACTTTTATTTTTACTGGAGTCATATTTACATCCTGGAGTACATCCTTTGTGTACTTCGTCCACCACTGGTGTTGGATTTATGATGATCTCAGATGTTGAGCTATTTAATGAGTAGCTCAGAAGCTCCTGGTTCAACTGACTGTATCAGACTGTAATTACTCATAATCACTCCAGTGCTCATGTTCGTTCTCACTCTCCAGTGTTCTGTATTATTTAAAGACTATAATCACACTCTTGATGTCACCCAAATGAGGATGAGGTTCCCCTTTTGAGTCAAGTCAAGTCAAGTCAAGTCAAATCAAGTCAAGTTTATTTCTATTGCACTTTTCACAACAGTCATTGTCTCAAAGCAGCTTTACAGAAATCAACAGTCAAGGTGAATGGGTGCATTTATCCCTGATGAGCAGCCGTGGCGACTGTGGCAAGGAAAAACTCCCTTAGATGTTATGAGGAAGAAACCTTGAGAGGAACCAGACTCAAAAGGGGAACCCATCCTCATTTGGGTGACATCAAGAGTTTGAGTCTTTTGAGTCTGGTTCCTCTCAAGGTTTCTTCCTCATAACATGTAAGGGAGTTTTTCTTCACCACAGTCGCCCCAGACTTTATCATCAGGGATAAATACACATCATTCACCTTCATTCTTTAATTCTGTAAAGCTGCTTCGAGACAATGTCCATTGTGAAAATAGAGTTTATTTCTATAGAAATAAACGTGAACTTGAACAATGGCTTAGGGTTACAATCACCAGGAACAGTTTTACACTTGGGTCTCCATCACTGAACAGTACACCTCAACAACGAGGTAACTGTAATAAATGGAAATTTGGTGCCACTCAGATGAGGTGGGCTCTATTTTAAGTCTGGCTCTTCTCAAGGTTTCTTCCTCATGCCGTCTCAGGGAATTTTTTCTTGCAACTGTCACCACCATTACTCATTAGGAATAAACTTATAGGGACTAACTTTGTAAATGTAAAATTTCTATTCATAATATGTTTATTCAGTAAATCCACTTTGGGACAATGCATTGTTAAAAGCTCTACACAAATTACACTGAATTGAAATTAATTAAATATAGTAAATTAGTCTCTCCAAACCTGCTTTTGTTCTCATTTAGTGTGTAGAATGTCTACACAATTATACTATAAATGCAGTCTACAAAAGAGTATGCCATTTAAAATTTCTTTATATAGTTACCCTTTTAAAACGTATCATGTCTATAATTTTACAAGTGTACAATTATTGTTGTAATAGAGTGGAAGTGTTTACTGTATGTGGGTCATGTTTTGAAAAGTGATATTTGTGTTTGGTTTTAAATATGGAGAAGAACAGCATCCGTTCAATGTTGGACACAACTTCTCTTTAAGTTGTTTTCTTTATTTTTATTATTTTCAACATTGTACATAAATAGTGAATGATGGTATTTACATTGAATGGGTTTTAGGTCACAGTTGTGCCTTTTCAAGAGTTGACATATCTTCTTAATGTGCTTTAGATTATCAGTTGTCTTGTGCAGAGGAAAAGGTAAGTACAGTTTTAATAGCCATATTATTGCTACTACAACTAATGTACAAATCCATATTATTAAAAGAAACACCCAGTTAAGGTAAGAGAAAAGAAACGAAGGTCAGTCAATCCAAAACATTTAAAGAACTTAAATACACCTGCAAGTGCATGATGAACATTTCATAAAAGAAATTTATTGTTAGGAAGATTTTCCCCTCAGGTCCTTATGCTCTCTCTTTGCCACACTGTAGAGGCGCCTCGGAACAATGAAAGAACAACCCACACGAATCAAATCACGTCTGGTTTATTCAAGATCACTGTTCAAAGAATATGTATCAGAGCAGAGTATTTATACACACAACTTTTGCAACAAAGGCGCCACATAGGCGGGGTTATTGCGCAATGGGAGGGAGTCAATGTCCCTTCTCGCGAGATGAGCATATGACTAGACAGCAAAACACAGGAAGTGAAAACAGATGTGCGTTATAAAGAAAAAACAGAACATAATCTTCTCCTAAGTGCTTTTTGTGCTGTACACAGGTTCAGCATTAATCAACATTGTTATCTTAAAGCCAGCTAAGACATAGGTATGTATAAGGAGGAACATAATATACACGTAGAAAAACAGAAACGTGTTCGGTGACCTTCAACTACTCCTGCAAAATCAAGCTGTGGAGTAACATTGTAGCAACATAAATCTTGGTACAATAAGTTCATTCTCAGGACACATGCAAGCACATATAAAATACATTCTCACATACTTAGAGCTACCTCTGCTGCAAAGTATAAGTTTATTAGAATTACTGGCCCCCAGGATTCTGATTTTGGCGATGTGAGAGAGAGCAGCGGAGACATGGACCTCCCAAACCTGTTTAAACGTCTTCTTTCTTTTTATCTAATTGCTTCACAACATAAAATATAGGATCTACACTTAATTCGGACAGAGAAATGAGCAACTTGAAGCAGAGGCAAAGTACTGCGCCAGCAACACAATCAGGTGCTACCATAGCGGGTAAGTTAGCAATCATGGCATCTAATGATACCGCTAACAGCAAGGATACACCTGTAAAAGACACGGACAATTTGTCAATGGGTCAACTAGTCTCTGAACTGACAAAACAACGTGCCAGTTTAAAGAAGGACATGGCAAACTTAATTTAAGATTCAATCAAGCCGTTGCAAGCCTCACTTGACACGTTAAGGGAGACAGTAAGCTTTTTTCAACCCTGACTCACGTTTACTGAAGTATTAGCTGATGAAAACTTTGAAAAAGGCTTGTCACAGTGGAAGAGACGATTAAAGCCTTAAAAACACAAAATTAATCTCTTCTTGACCAAATTGATGATCTTGAGAACAGGTCCAGAAGGGCTAACCTGCGTATTGTTAACATTCCAGAAGGCAGTGAAGATGGAAAAGACCCTGTTAGATTCGTATCTGGGTTGCTTAAAGAAACTATGGCGAGCGTGTTTGACAGTCCTCCTGAACTTGAGAGTGCACATCACGCGCTTCGCCCTAGACTGGGTGCAGGACAATCTCCAAGACAATTCATTGTCTGCTTCCACCGATTTCAGGAAAAGAAGAGGGCACTGCATTGGCCAGGTGACATGATATTAAATACAACGGAGTGCCACTGAGGCTGTACCCGGATCTGAGCGCAGCCTTAGCAAAGAAACGTGCCGGATTCAAAGAAGTTAAACAGTCCCTCTATCAGTAAGGCATAAAGTTTCAACTTCTGTATCCTGCCCGTCTCCAAGTGAAGTTCGGGGAGGAACCTTTGATTCACCTACGGCCGATTTAGTTAAATTTCCGGGGGGGGGGTCGAAAGTTAGATTTGTTAGCTGGAATGTTAAAGGCCTAAAAGAGGCAGGATTTTGGCATATTTAAATAAACTAAAATCTGAAATAATATATCTACAGGAAACCCACCTATCTATTAGTGATCAGTTTAAACTCAGGAAATCAGGGGTAGGACAAATTTTTCACTCTAATTTCGATTCTAAAGCACGGGGCACTGCCATTTTGATACACAAACACATTAAATTTATGGCCTCTGCTTCTATTACGGATCCTCAGGGTAGATACGTTATAGTCTCTGGGAGTTTGTATCATGTTGCTTTCTTATTAGTTAACGTATTTGCCCCGAAATGGGATGATGTAAGTTTTATTAATAAGCTTGTTTCTTCACTGCCAGATCTTAACTTCCATCTCATGATATTTGGTGGTGACATGAATACTGTTATGGATCCACCCCCTTGATCGTTCTAATCCCAGGTCGTTATCCCGTTCTAAGATGGCCCAAGCCTTATCCACATTCTTAGATCAAGTGGGGCCGTTAATCCATGGCGATTTCTGTTTCCGCGCATCAAAGCATATTCCTATATCTCACAATTACACCACTCCTATTTAAGAATCGATTACTTCTTTATAGATAAATCTCTCCTTCCTTTTGTTGAACAAATCGATTATTTACCTATTGTGGAATCAGATCATGCTTCTGTGCAATTAGATCTTATTTGTAATCTGAGGTACAATGAACAACCTCTGTGGAGACTGAATACATCCTTGTTATCAGATCCTGCATTCTGTACATTCATAACCACAGCCATAGATAACTTCTTACTGCATAACAGATCAGAATCTATATCAGCATCTACATTGTGGGAAACACTTAAAGTAGTCATCAGGGGAGAAATAATCTCATATACTTCAACCCTCAATGAAAAATGTAAACAAAAATTAGACAATTTAATTGACTCTATTAGAAGACTGGATTGCCTCTATTCTGTGTCCTTCTCACCAGAACTTTATTAGGAAAGGTAGAACCTTCAAGTTCAATATAACCTGTTATCAACAAATAAAACTGAATGGTGCTTATTACGTGCTAGAGGGTATATATATATATATATATATATATATATATCTCAACATGGAGAAAAGGCAGGTTGACTTTTAAAATATAAAGCTGCCTCTCAAATTATACCTCAAATTCACAACAGTGATAATGATTTAATTTTTAATTTCATTGAAATCAATAAAACTTTTAGGAACTACTTTTTAGATTTATATACGTCTAAAAGCCCTAAATAAAACTATGGAATGCTGGAATTTTTAGACAATGTAGATATACCCACCCTTGATTCAGTGCAGAAAACCTATTTGGAGAAAAACTTACAAATAGAGGAAATTCTAAATGCTATTACATTAATGCAGAATAAAATAAACCCTGGCCCAGATGGCTACCCAATAGATTTTTACAAAAAATGTGCAACTAAATTAACCCCTATTCTTCTTGATATAAAGGAAGCTTGCCACAAACCTTAAATGAAGTGAACATAATTATTTTATTAAAACCTGGCAAAGATTCTTTAAAATGTAATTCTTACAGGCCAATATCACTCCTAAACGCTGATAATAAAATCTTGTCAAAAATCCTTGCTTTACGTTTAAATACAGTAATAGGGAATTTAATTTTAAGAGACCAAACCGGTTTTGTCAGGTATCAACACTCTTTTAGTAATATTCGGAGATTGCTGGTGGTAATCCACTCATCTAAACTCGCTCAGGACCCTGTACCTCAGGTTGTCATTACACTAGACGCTGAAAAAGACATGGTTGAGTGGAAATATTTATACTCTGTGCTGAAAAGATTCGGCTTTGGAACACATTTTCTCTCACTGGTTAAGTTATTATACTTCTCCCCTGTGGCATTGGTAATTACGAAGTCTTTTCCTCTATCAAGGGGTACAAGACAAGGGTGCCCTCTTAGCCCTTTACTTTTTATTTTAGCCATCGAACCCCTATTCATAGTGTTAAGATGCTCAAAGCATTTTACTGGCATTAGCAGTAGAGACATAGAACATAAAGTATCTTTGTATGCTGATGATATGTTGTTGTATCTTTCCAACCTGATTGTAGGTATTCCACAAGTAGTTAAGATTTTGAATCAATTGGAAAATTCTCAGGTTATAAATTACACTTCTCAAAAAGTGTTTGTTTTCCCGTAAACAATAAGGGCCTCCAAATCTCGGAGAACGATATACCAATTCAATTGTCTGTATCAGGTTTTAAATACTTAGGGATAAATATTTCACAGGGTTTTCCTAACCTTTACCAAGAGAACTTTGCTTCTTTAATTGACAAGTTAAAACTTGATCTCAAAAAATGGAATTCCCTCCCTTGCACGAAGGATTAATTGTGTACAAATGGAAATTTACCAAGGCTCTAGTATTTGTTTTAATGTGTCCCAGTCTTTTTTAACAAAATCCTTTTTTTTTTTTTAACTTAGGCAGTTTGATCTTGTCATTTATATGGGGTGGAAAAACACCTAGAATTCAAAAGGAATTTCTCCAAAGACAAAAAATTCAAGGTGGGTGAGCACTACCTAATTTTAGATACTATTACTGGGCTGCAAATATTTCAAAAGTACTTTAATGGCTTCAGAACCCCAATGATGTGTGGTGCATTTCAGAAGCGTATTATTGTACTTCTTCATCCCTCCCTGCTTTAGCTTTATCCAAAATGCCCCTTTGTATTTCATCATATACACAATGCCCAGTCGTAGCAAATACCCTCAGGATCTGGTTTCAATTCAGACAATGTTTTGGTTTTAAAGACTTTTCCATTGCCAGCCCTTTATGCAAGAACCTGGAACAAAGCATTATTCAGGGTGAATGGGACGACCTCCTGTACTCGTTTAGGATTGATTCAGTCCTCCACAGACTCTGTTATAGCAAGGTTAAACTGTCCAAGATTTACACCAATGTAACTGACACATGTAAGCATTGTCATGCTTTAGATTTGGCTCATATGTTTTGGACTTGCCCCAGACTGTTTGATTACTGGACAACTATATTTAAAATCCTGTCTGAGGCATATATATTGAGGATATTAAGCCTAGTTTTGAAATGGCATTTTTTGGAGTACCTGAGCGAGATACAGTCATGCCCAGGAAATATCAGGATGCTTGTGCTTTAGTATGTCTTCTGGCTTGAAGAGGAATGCTACTTGATTGGAAATCAAGTAAACCACCTTTAGTTTCACTCTGGTTTAAAGATTTAATGCTATTTTTGGGATTGGAAAAAATTAAACACTCTCTTAGAGGATCCACCAAACGTTTCTATTTAGTATGGACTCCAATAATCTCATATTTTGAAAAAGGTGTAGCACTTCCCCCAAACTGAATTTAATAGTGTAGTTGGAAGGCCTGTGTGCATTGTAACACAAGGTAATGCACTCAGGTGCAATGGGCTAACAATGTTGTTTGGTATCTTCTTATTGTTTGTATTGTCATAACTTCGAAATGTTTTGTGTTTTTTTGTTTATCTATGATTTATTTTATTTTTTAATTTTATTATAACATTTATTTGTATTTTAAATTCTTTTTTTTTTTTTTTGGGGGGGGGGGGGTGGTGGTGAATTAATTGTGGAAAAAAAGAGGAGGAAGGAAATGTGAAAAGCACTGTCAGATAACTGTTGCTTAATTTTATTGTTGTTTATTACTGTGCTTCACTCTGTTCTTTCTTCAATAAAATAAGTAAATAAATAAAATGAATTACCGGCCTCAGAAATTAGCAATTTACATCAATGCTTCTCGGAGTTTAAGTGGTAGATATATTTTAGTATTCACTGTTCAGAGGAAACTGTGTGAGCCAGACATGGATTGTGTGAGTCATTGTTGAATTGTGGAAAAGAAGCACTTACTTTGAAGAACAACAAGCACATTAGATAAGTGGAAAACTATCCTTTGAACTGATGAGTCCAAATGTAAGATTTCTGGTTCTAAGCGCTGTGTCTTTGTTAGGCATACAGAGGGTTAACGGATGGTTTGAATGTGAGGTTCCCACTGTGAAGCATGGAGGAGGAGGTGTGATGGTGTGCAGGTGCTTTGCTGGTGAGAAGCTTTGCTTGGTGACTTAAATTGAAGACATATTTAACCACCTGGTTTACACTTTGTTGGACCATCATTTGTTTTCCAAAAGGAAAATGACCCCAAACACACTTCTAGATTATGTAAGAGCTACTTGTTCAAGAAGGAGAGTGATGAAGTGCTGCATCAGATGAACTGGCCTCCACAATCACCCCATCTAAATCCATTTGAGATGGTTTGGGATGAGTTGGAATGGAGTGAAGGAAAAGCAACAAGCACTCAAAACCTCTTTTGGGTTCTTTAACATATTTATGTTTACTAAAAAATTTCATACATGTTCTGTCATCGTTTGGATTTTTCATAATTAATGTTCACTGTTGAAAATACAAAAAACAAAGAAAAAAACACAGAAGGAGAAGATGTGTCCAAACTTTGAATAGGTACTGTAAATAATATATAAATAGAACCCCAATTCCAAAAGAGATAATTTGTAAATCTAATTAACCCCATATTTTATTCACAAGAGAAAACATATCAAATATTTAAACTGAACAAATGTACAATTTATTTTGAAATATTAGCTCTTTCTGAATTTGATAGCAACATTCTTGGAATTGGAGTTGTATATTTACTTATATGTTATAAATAAATAAATAAATAAATATATAAATATATATAATGTGTATGTGTGTGCGTATTTAAAAGAAATTTAACACCGTGTATGGGGATACAGTGTAATGAATGAAAGAGTGTCTTCTCCTGGACACCGCTTGATGTGTGTGTGTGTGTGTGTGTGTGTGTGTGTGTGTGTGTGTGTGTGTGTGTGTGTGTGTGTGTGTGTGTGTGTGCGTGTGTGTGTAAGCTCTCTTCCTGGTTTATGTGGTTGTAGCACTTCCAGGAAGCAAAAAGTCTAGAGCTGTTTAAAGAAGCACATTTATAATCTACTGTTTTGACCAGATTTTTGTACAGATCTGTTGAATAAATTAAAAGAATAAACATGGATGAATTATCATGAAGAGCTCCAAAACATGACACCACAATGGAGCTGACAGAGGAATGGCTGACCATAAGACCATAAGAAATAGATGGACAGACTCTCACTTAACAAGAGGAACAACAAAAAAAAGAGCAGAACATCCAAAAAGTACCTTTTACTCTAGTACACGAGCAAACATACACACAAATGAATTTATAAATATATAAATCAAATATACAGTATTAGTTACTGTCAAAAGTAGTAACGCGTTACTGCCCAACACTGATTAAGGGTTAAGGTTAAGGCGTTAGTGTTGGGAGTTTAAGTTTAAGGAGTTACGGGTTGGGGTTAGGAAGGTTCCCAAGTGTAATGGATAGGGTTTAAGTGTTGGGGAAAGGGTTAGAGTGTTATGGTTTGACAGTGTTAGACGTTTAGTCGGTTAGTGTTATGGGATTAGTTTAGTGTTACGGAGTAAGTTGGTTGGTGTTAGAGGATAAGAGTAACAGGGTTAGTGTTACAGGGTTAGTGTTAGTGTTAGGGGTAAGTGTTACAGGGTTAGTGTTAGTGTTAGGGGTAAGTGTTACAGGGTTAGTGTTAGTGTTAGGGGTAAGTGTTACAGGGTTAGTGTTAGTGTTAGGGGTAAGTGTTACAGGGTTAGTGTTAGTGTTAGGGGTTAGTGTTACAGGGTTAGTGTTAGTGTTAGGGGTAAGTGTTACAGGGTTAGTGTTAGTGTTAGGGGTAAGTGTTACAGGGTAAGTGTTAGTGTTAGGGGTAAGTGTTACAGGGTTAGTGTTAGTGTTAGGGGTAAGTGTTACAGGGTTAGTGTTAGTGTTAGGGGTAAGTGTTACAGGGTTAGTGTTAGTGTTAGGGGTTAGTGTTACAGGGTTAGTGTTAGTGTTAGGGGTAAGTGTTACAGGGTTAGTGTTAGTGTTAGGGGTAAGTGTTACAGGGTTAGTGTTAGTGTTAGGGGTAAGTGTTACAGGGTTAGTGTTAGTGTTAGGGGTTAGTGTTACAGGGTTAGTGTTAGTGTTAGGGGTTAGTGTTACAGGGTTAGTGTTAGTGTTAGGGGTAAGTGTTACAGGGTTAGTGTTAGTGTTAGGGGTAAGTGTTACAGGGTTAGTGTTAGTGTTAGGGGTAAGTGTTACAGGGTTAGTGTTAGTGTTAGGGGTAAGTGTTACAGGGTTAGTGTTAGTGTTAGGGGTTAGTGTTACAGGGTTAGTGTTAGTGGTAAGTGTTACAGGGTTAGTGTTAGTGTTAAAGGTAAGTGTTACAGGGTTAGTGTTAGTGTTAGGGGTAAGTGTTACAGGGTTAGTGTTAGTGTTAGGGGTAAGTGTTACAGGGTTAGTGTTAGTGTTAGGGGTAAGTGTTACAGGGTTAGTGTTAGTGTTAGGGGTTAGTGTTACAGGGTTAGTGTTAGTGTTAGGGGTAAGTGTTACAGGGTTAGTGTTAGTGTTAGGGGTTAGTGTTACAGGGTTAGTGTTAGTTTAGGGGTAAGTGTTACAGGGTTAGTGTTAGTGTTAGGGGTAAGTGTTACAGGGTTAGTGTTAGTGTTAGGGGTAAGTGTTACAGGGTTAGTGTTAGTGTTAGGGGTAAGTGTTACAGGGTTAGTGTTAGTGTTAGGGGTAAGTGTTACAGGGTTACTGTTAGTGTTAGGGGTAAGTGTTACAGGGTTAGTGTTAGTGTTAGGGGTAAGTGTTACAGGGTTAGTGTTAGTGTTAGGGGTTAGTGTTACAGGGTTAGTGTTAGTGTTAGGGGTAAGTGTTACAGGGTTAGTGTTAGTGTTAGGGGTTAGTGTTACAGGGTTAGTGTTAGTGTTAGGGGTAAGTGTTACAGGGTTAGTGTTAGTGTTAGGGGTAAGTGTTACAGGGTTAGTGTTAGTGTTAGGGGTTAGTGTTACAGGGTTAGTGTTAGTGTTAGGGGTAAGTGTTACAGGGTTAGTGTTAGGGGTAAGTGTTACAGGGTTAGTGTTAGTGTTAGGGGTTAGTGTTACAGGGTTAGTGTTAGTGTTAGGGGTAAGTGTTACAGGGTTAGTGTTAGGGGTAAGTGTTACAGGGTTAGTGTTAGTGTTAGGGGTAAGTGTTACAGGGTTAGTGTTAGTGTTAGGGGTAAGTGTTACAGGGTTAGTGTTAGTGTTAGGGGTTAGTGTTACAGGGTTAGTGTTAGTGTTAGGGGTAAGTGTTACAGGGTTAGTGTTAGTGTTAGGGGTAAGTGTTACAGGGTTAGTGTTATGGGTAAGTGTTACAGGGTTAGTGTTAGTGTTAGGGGTAAGTGTTACAGGGTTAGTGTTATGGGTAAGTGTTACAGGGTTAGTGTTAGTGTTAGGGGTAAGTGTTACAGGGTTAGTGTTAGGGGTAAGTGTTACAGGGTTAGTGTTAGTGTTAGGGGTAAGTGTTACAGGGTTAGTGTTAGTGTTAGGGGTAAGTGTTACAGGGTTAGTGTTAGTGTTAGGGGTAAGTGTTACAGGGTTAGTGTTAGGGGTAAGTGTTACAGGGTTAGTGTTAGTGTTAGGGGTTAGTGTTACAGGGTTAGTGTTAGTGTTAGGGGTAAGTGTTACAGGGTTAGTGTTAGGGGTAAGTGTTACAGGGTTAGTGTTAGTGTTAGGGGTAAGTGTTACAGGGTTAGTGTTAGTGTTAGGGGTAAGTGTTACAGGGTTAGTGTTAGTGTTAGGGGTTAGTGTTACAGGGTTAGTGTTAGTGTTAGGGGTAAGTGTTACAGGGTTAGTGTTAGTGTTAGGGGTAAGTGTTACAGGGTTAGTGTTATGGGTAAGTGTTACAGGGTTAGTGTTAGTGTTAGGGGTAAGTGTTACAGGGTTAGTGTTATGGGTAAGTGTTACAGGGTTAGTGTTAGTGTTAGGGGTAAGTGTTACAGGGTTAGTGTTAGGGGTAAGTGTTACAGGGTTAGTGTTAGTGTTAGGGGTAAGTGTTACAGGGTTAGTGTTAGTGTTAGGGGTAAGTGTTACAGGGTTAGTGTTAGTGTTAGGGGTAAGTGTTACAGGGTTAGTGTTAGGGGTAAGTGTTACAGGGTTAGTGTTAGTGTTAGGGGTAAGTGTTACAGGGTTAGTGTTAGGGGTAAGTGTTACAGGGTTAGTGTTAGGGGTAAGTGTTACAGGGTTAGTGTTAGTGTTAGGGTGTTAGGTAGAAATGTTTTTGAATGTTCCTAACCTGTTATATTAAGCTACACATTTAAAAATCATTTTAGGACTTTTTACTTTTCAGTTGTTTTAGTTGAACCTTTTCATAGTGCTGCTGGTGTAATGATGAAGCTCTGTGTTGGCAGGTTTTCAGGATGTTTATTGTTTCTCTGCAGTAAAAGGAGTCTTCTTCAGTTAAATAATACAATCAATAGCTTACATTCTGATGTTCTACAGGAAAACCAAGAGGAGATTTAAGCAGGTTTAATTTTTTTTGTGAAGATTTAAGAAAGTGGTGTGCGTTATGGATTTGGTCGAACCTCAGCATAGTTCTTAATCACTTGTGAGAAGCGAATTACTTTCATTTCGCTGGTTTTGGCTTTAAAGTCCTGCCACAAGTACTCAGGTGAAAGCACCTTTTTGGGTTTGTTGTACAGGAAGTACTTGTTCAGGTGAGACTCCTCCTGCCATGCTGCTTCAATTTTATTGGCTCGGTCAATGTCCAGCTGTGTGCGACAAGTCTTTGCCAGCTTGTATACACTGTCGATGCGTCCACCAATTACAGCTCCCCCATAGTAGTAGTCTCCATCCTCTGGGGGAATGAAGGCCACAGATTCAGGACGTCTCTCATATGGGAATTCTGTGCGTCCTGTTCCAAAATACCCAGGATGCAGCACAGCAATAATATCTGCAAGAGTTTCTGCCCCCCAGTGCCCATAGAATTTGGTGTCAACGTCTAGGCTGAAGATGTAGTCAGCCTCATTGACAAGTCGTTCCTCAATGATTTTTTCAATCATCTCCATCCTGCGCAGTGTGATTTCCTGCCAGCGGTTTGAGCTCACTGTTTTTATCTTTATTAGCTGACGACCTTCCCTTAGTGTTACTGTAGGAACCTTATCTGGGTTATCTGTAAACAGGTAATAATGTACACGATAACCTAGCATGAAGTGCTGCTCTGCAGACTCCAGAAATTCCTTCAGAAATCGTACATACCTATAGGACATATAAATGAAAAATCAGTAAATAATTTTTAAAGAGATTGTGAGCATGACTATAGCAGGAAACAGAAGAACATCTGCTGTATTGCTCAAACAAATAATAATAATAATAACTTATCTCAGTGATTATTTCTTTTTGATTTGGTCTTACAACAAAAAAGAAATCAGTAAAAGAATTTAAGCAGAAATGTCCAATGGTCGTAGTCTGAGCATTACAGTCTGGGTTAGGTGCTAATAATCAGGGTCACAGTTTGAGCATCAAACAGCAGACCATTTGTCAGGCTTAAGTGTCAGGGTTTAATGTCCCATACATTCTGTCAGAAATTACATTTGGGAAACACTGAACTGGTGTCAGTAGTGTTGTTTAGCCCACTAGTGCTGAATTACAGTAATGCTAAGTGAAGCCAGCACTGTAATTATAGACTGTTACACACACACACACACACACACACACACACACACACACACACACACACACACACACACACACACACACACACATTGATCAGTCAAAAAACACACAGTATTAAATGTTACAGTAGCTCTATGTTGTGCGATGGAGCTCTATGTTGTTTTATGCAGCAGCAGGGTTAGGGTTGAAATGACAATAAAAGCTTCTTGACTCGACTTGAGAATAAAATACACAGCACAACTTCAAATCAAACTGCTGATTTAGCCTCAGAGTGAAAAATGCAGTGACTTACTTTCCCAGTGCGAATACTGTGGTTGCCACGGTGATATTTTGTTGTAAGTAAATGGCATCAATTACAGACTGATCAAACGTTCCTTCCCACACAATCGGAGCTAACCATGGGGTCAACGTGGTAATGTCTCCCCGACTGACAACACACACACACACACACACACACACACACACACACACACACACACACACACACACACACACACACACACACACACACACACAAATACAAACACATACACACACACAGTTTAGTGTTTGTATTTACAGTCAGGTAAATTAACATTCAGACATTGAACAAATTCTTATTGTAGATGTCTCGATACCTCATATTTTAGAAAGAAGTTGAACCTAATAACTGTGAGCTGAATGTAAAATGTTCATATGTTTAAATGTTTTATCCGAGATAATATAGATAATCCAGCTCAGCAGATAAACAGTTGAGAGAAGGAGGAAGTGTACAGGATGCAGAGAGAGAGAAAGTGGATATTTATAGTGAAGGTAAATAAAGTTTAGTCAGAAAGCTCCGCTGTTGTGAGACTACACACACACGCGCGCACACACACACACACACACACACACACACACACACACACACACACACACACACACACACACACACACACACAATACTTACCTATTACTCACACCTGGCTGGTTGTATTTAATTCTAAAGCGAAAAAAACAGTAAAAGGGACGACTCAGTGTCGTGTTTTCTTGGTAACAAGAGAATGTTTCAGATTTTAATCTTAATTTTTTTATGAAAAACATTTTAATTCAGTCTCTGAGATAAAGCTCAGGTAAAGTCAATGGAAATAATACAAAATGATGAAACCACAAGTGTGTGTGTGTCTGTGTATGTGTGTGTTTGTGTGTGTGCGTGTGTGTGTATGTGTGTGTGTTTGTGTGTGTGCGCATGTTTATTACATTGTATGTATTCTTACCCCTCAGGAAAGTGTAAATCCAAATTAATGTGTTGTTTTTTTTCCCTGAAACATGATGAGGCATGGACTTATTGTTTATTATTTAAGCATATGAATGTGTGTGTTTAAATACATTCAATAAAACACAAAATGTCTTCATACATACATTATCTACTCATATCTCTGTACACATCCAACATTCCTGTCTAACCTTAACCCTTATTGCTGTCTATGCCCACATTCCTGCCTCTGTACAAGTCTACATCCCTGTCCATGTCCATACTCCTGTCCTAAGCACAGACAACATGGTCTGTTCCAAGATTATAAACATGTAATCAGAATCCTGAAAAAATCTGTTTTGCTCCTTCTCCAGAGTTGGGAATTTTCTGTGGTTCAGTAAATATTATGGACCTTTACTTAAACTATAAGAGATTTTTAGAAATGTAAATGTAGTTCTTGTTTTAGGAGAGTTTATTAACTCCTAAATTTTTCAAAAGGTTCCTGGAATTGCAGCTTAAATGCAGTTAGTAAATCTGCAGATGGATCACAATAACTACACTTTATTTAGTTAGAAATTATACCAGCTAAGGGATCTAGCTGCAGACTTCAGTGCACAGTGCAAGGAAAAAGGAGCCATTGCCGTTCCCAATGGTACACAAACACTGAACATCACCTAGACAACTACACCCTTCACACCACAGCAGAATAACAGCATACCTAATATCCCCCTCTAATTCTGGGTTTTGTTTTGTGTTGTATTTTATTTTACTGATTGTTTCTGCACACATAACACAGATCACATCTGTAACAGCTGATGAAAGTTAAACAAGGTAAGAAGAAAAGTGAATATGTAAAAGTGCCCCTACTGTAAATCTTAACCCTAACATAAAGCTAATAGACAGAACTGTATGTCTTAGGAAAGCACCATGCATTTCATGCAGTGCAGAGTCAGAAAAAAAAAAAAGATTAAGAGAATCATTTGGATGTTTGTTTAAATGGTTATCCTCTCTTTATGTTGCATCTGTGTTAAAACCAGTACAGTGCACACACACTGATACTGACTTACACTTGTGAACCACACTCATGTCTCTAAAACACTGTGCTACATCTGTAGCACATAACCCTAGATTAATGGCCTTTAAGCTCTGTTACTTCCTCTATGGCTTGCTCATTGTCTCTTATAAAAATAAGGGAAGAATAAAGAAAAAGTGGTTTATGCTATATGCTACACACACACACACACACACACACACACACACACACACACACACACACACACACACACACACACACACACCATATTAACATTGTGGTAAAGTCAAACTGTTTTATTTGCTCTGCTTTTAGCTGAATTATTCAGTTATTGTACTATATGTTTACACTGGATTGGTTGTTTGATCGTCTGTACACATATTTGATCTGGTCTCTGTTACATAGTATGACATAGCAGTGATCCTGTGTGCAATAAGATGTTTTCCTTCTGTCACATCCTCAAGGTTTTTTTGGTGCTGTAAAAGAAACCAGTTTAAGGCCATTTTTTGCTGCACCTGCAGTCCTCATGTAACTCTGACTTTACTCCTTGAAAGTACCGGTATTTACCACTAAAACGTAGATCCTAATTTTGCCATCATGTTCTAAAACTACATTCAACTTAGAGGATTTTCTCCCTCTCTTTTCCCAAAAAACACACATTAAGACTCTTCAAAATACAGTAGCACATATAAATAATACTTCTACAAAACCCCAATAAACACTACACTAACACAATACACAATACACATACTATATCCACTACACAAACTCAAAACACACACCACTAACACAATATGTAAATTGCCTACTCACAAACTCGGTTTGCTCTTCAGCACATCATGCACACCACTTCTGAAAAGACATAACACAACATCTTTATTCTGTACAATACAATTTAATCAGAGCATAACATCAGAGAGTACACACAGTCCTTTGAACACTAACCCCCAACCCTAAACCTCAGCCCTAACCCTCAGCCCTAACTCTCAACCCTAACTTCTAACCCTTAGCCCTGACCCTAACCCTCATCCCTTGCCCCTAAACTCTCAGCCCAAAACCTCAGCCCTAACCCTCAGCCCTAACTCTCAACCCTAACTTCTAACCCTTAGCCCTGACCCTAACCCTCATCCCTTGCCCCTAAACTCTCAGCCCAAAACCTCAGCCCTAACCCTCAGCCCTAACTTTCAACCCTACAACTAACCCTCAGCCATAACTCTCAACTCTAACCCCTAACTCTCAGCCCTAACCCTTAGCCCTAACTCTAAACCCTAACCCCTAACCCTTAGCCCTAACTCTAAACCCTAACCCCTAACCCTCAGCCCTAACCCTAAATTCTAACCCCCAACCCTCAGCCCTAACTCTCAACCCTAACGCCAAGCCTTAACCCCTAACTCTCATCCTTAACACTAACCTTAAGCCCTAACCCTGAACCCTAACCATCGGCCCTAACCCCTGAACCCACAGTCCTAACCCTAACCCTGAGCCCTAACCTCTAACACCCAAACCCTAAGACTAACCCTCAGCCCTAAACCTAACCCTTAACCCTAACTCCCAGCCCTAACCCTAACACTCAGCCCTAACCCTCATTTTCAGAAATAACCCTAACCCTCAACCATAATTCTCAGCCATAACCCTAACCCTCAACCCTGACCCTAATTCTCAGGAATAACCCTAACCCTCAGCCCTACCCTTAATTCTCAGCCCTAACCACAACCCTCAGCCCTAACTCTAATTCTTAGCCCTAATCCCCAGCCATAACCTTAGCCCTAGCCCTCAGCCCAAACTCTAACCCTCAGCACTAACTCTAATTCTTAGCCCTAACCCTAATTCTCAATCGGTACACTTAACCCTTAGCCATAACCCTAAACCTCACCCTAACCCTCACCCCAAAACTCAGCCCTAATCCTAACCCTCAATCTGCACCTGAATCGTAGACGTTCTGTCTGAGAGAGCTCATTCAGTTTGAACTGGGTACAGCATCTCTAGCACCACCACACTGAGCATTGAGGAACTATCAGGGCTGTTGATCCCCTGCTGTTCTCATGGCTGACCTGGAAGTTAAATTGTGTGTGTTTGTGTTTGTTGCTCACCTGAGCAATAAGCAATTATAATTGAAGTAAACAAACCTGAAAAAAAAAAACACATTTAAAATTGTTCTGTTACAATCATAAAAAAGTTGCACTTTGTATTGTATTTTTCTGATATTCTATGTTTACTGTTTTGTGAATTGGTTCAGTTCATGTTGTAGCCCTTCATCTGTTTCTGTTTAACCTGCTTTTTTTCTTATAATTTTAACCAATTTCCTAAAAGACAGTAAATAATGTGGAGTATAATAACACAACAAAATTCCCAAAACAACACAACAACTCTATAGAACTATATAACGCTATGTGTGTGTGTGAGGCACTAAGGTCCAGGATGGTTGGTCTTGTCTGAACTTCTTGGTTGAATGCTTAATTGTGGAGATTTACATTCCAGTGCATGTAGCTGCATGCACACACATTACACTGTTTACACACACCACT
>JBCEWE010000654.1:35000-40000 GCA_039877035.1 Silurus lanzhouensis | reverse complement strand
ACATAAACCTCAGTGTGCACTGTTGTCTCTTCTATGGTCAGGTTATGATCTTGAAAAAGTGGCTCAACACATGGCCCAGTTTGTGTGAAAGAGCTGTCAGATCAAGCACTGTTTTTCATGCGAGCTCCACACAGAACAGTTCTGTCTCTATTTGTTGTCAGTAATCAACAGCTTCAAGGGGAAAAGGCCCCTGCTAACCCCTGTCTCCATCCTGAGAGATGCATTGGATTTGAGTTATACAAATGTCTGGGTGTACATCTGGACAACACACTGAACTGATCATATAACACAGTCCACAGGGTGAGACATGACAGAGCCTAGTTGTTGAAGGAAACTCATGTGTGCAGCAGAAAGCTGTGCACTTTTTGTTACTTTAGTATTTTATGCAGCAGTATGCTGCGAGACCCGTTTTAAGGCAGAAAATCGCAGCAGAATAAACAAACTGATCAGAAAATTTGGTGCAGGTTTAGCTGAGAAAGCTGCTAATTATACTGGACAATGCTTCTCCCCACTCCAAATCCCACTGGTTCTGTGCTGGTAGAAAGAGAGACAAACAATAACCAAGCAGAGCTTTTTTATTCACCTTCATTTTCACCCACAGTTTCGTTGTTCAGTTTTATCTTTCCACTTAACGTCCCCCGGCACCCACTCATAGATCAGCCCGCCTTTCCCCAGCATCCGCCCGCCTCACTTGTGGATCGGCACGCTTTCTCTCTTCAGCGCCCAAATGCACCCACCGGCTGGGACATCTTTCACACAGTCACCATTCGCCGACTCTTCTGCTCATCTCTACTTGGTGGCTCTCTCTCCGTGAGCCGGGGGTCTTTTTACTGGCGTCACCGGACTGAACAACCCAGTCGCACGGCATTTTGTGATATAGTCACGAAATGTAATCCATTGACTCGTGTTCATGGACACGAATTTCCCTCATTTTTTGTGTTACTCAGCACAACTTTCCATCTACTGTATTTCAATACAATGTATTTTTTTTCTGCCTATACTACTATACTATATTTCAAAATATAGTAAATATATTCTCCCGGTAAATTAACAAGATTAATTTAATTGACGGGGTATTTCTCCGAATAGAAACAGCAAAAATAAGAAGTGATGGCTGTAGCACAAATCTGCAGTCTTGTTAATTTACCGGGAGAATATATTTACTATATTTTGACTCAAAGCAACCACTGAATATGCTTTATAATTCTGAATAGCTTACAGAATAAAAAGCATTTAAAACAAGAATAAAATCTCCTAATTAAATGTTGAGTAAAAGTGCTTGAAGAATATTTAAAATATGAATAACAAATGAGGGGAAAAAAAACAATACAGTGTCTGTGGTGCCCAGTGGCAGAAAAAAAATACATCGTATTAAAATACATTAGATGGAATGTTGTGCTGAATGACACGAAAAAAGAGGGAAATTCGTGTCCATGAACACGAGTTAATAGATTACATTTCGTGATTATATCACAAAATACCGTAAGACTGAGTTGGACTGAAACAATTCAATTCAATTCAATTCATTTTTATTTGTTTTGCGCTTTTAACAATGAACATTGTCTCAAAGCAGCTTTACACAGATAATGTGGTGATTAAATGTAAATATGTTCTTTGTAAGTATGTTTGTCCCTGATGAGCAACTGTGGCAAGGAAAAACTCCCCGAGATGGCATAAGGAAGAAACCTTGAGAGGAACCAGACTCAAGAGGGAACCCATCCTCATCTGGGTTGCACCAAATGTCCATTTGAAGCATATATACAAAGTTGCGGGGTGCAGTGATGATGATCAGAAGCAAACTGCACTCCCGAGTCAGTGCAGCAGACCGCCGACACCAACTACAGTCCAATCCGTCCTCAAAGCACCCGTTCTACTCCGGAATTACATGGAACCACCCAAGGTGTTGATGAGAGACCGTCCCAAGCTGCACAGAAGTGTGAAGATCCGCGGAGGGGAGAGGGGCAGGAACAGTGGTCACTGGAGCCTCAGGAGCATGTTTAACTCGACCGAGAGAGAGAGAGAGAGAGACAGAGAGAGAGAGAGAGAGAGAGAGAGAGAGAGAGAGAGAAAGAGAGAGAGAGAGAGAGAGAGAGGGTGACAGGAAGAGAAGGATATGGATTATTAAGTGTCCCTATTGTTGTATGAAAGTTAATGTCACTGTGCAGTTTGGACTCCGGCAAGACTCGCTATGGCAGCATAACTAAAAGGGAGAAGCAGAAGGTAACACAGACTTGATGGATCTCTGGGATAAGAGACGACCCACCACACCACCGTCAACAAACCTGAGTGAACGTGTGAATGTGAGGGGACGACAGCATACAAATATCCCAGTTCACCAAACACTCTATATCCATGATCCCTCCAGATCTGAGCCTTTACCTAAGAAAAAATCGACTGATAAAAGGCTTGACTAAATAAATACGTTTTTAACCTCGACTTGAACACTGAGACTGTGTCTGAGTCCCGAACACTGGTTGGAAGGCTGTTCCATAACTGTGGGGCTTTATAAGAAAAAGATCTGCCCCCTGCGGTAGTCTTCATTATTTGAGGAACCAAAAGATAGCCAGCACCTTTTGATCTAAGTAGGCGTGGAGGATCATACTGGTACAGAAGTTCACTCAGATACTGCGGTGCGAGACCGTTAAGTGCTTTATACGTCAGTAGTAGTATTTTATAATCAATGCGAGATTTGATTGGGAGCAGTGTAGATGATTAAAACAGGGCTGATGTGGTCGTATTTCCTAGATCTAGTGAGGACTCTTGCTGCTGCATTCTGGACTAACTGAAGCTTATTTCTGCACTTACTCGCACACCCAGACAGTAAAGCGTTACAGTAGTCCAATCTAGAAGTAACAAAAGCATGAACTAGTTTTTCTGCATCCTGTAACGACATCATATTTCTAATTTTAGCAATATTTCTAAGGTGGAAGAAGGCGATCCTGGTAATATTATTCACGTGAGACTCAAAGGAAAGACTCGGGTCAATAATCACACCGAGGTCTTTGACAGCCTTACACACTGAAACAGAAACACCATCCAGAGATGCTACGTAATCAGAAAGTTTACTTCTAGCTGCATGTGGTCCTAGTAAAAGTACTTCCATCTTATCTGAGTTGAGCTGAACAGAGTGCACTGATGTTGGTGTTTCTGACTGCTCGTTCCATCTGGCTTCGCCCTCCACTACTCACCGCTGGTACACTGACTTATAGATAATGTATAGTGTTATGTCTTTATATTGTAAACAAAATGTTTATAATAAATAACTGGTACATTTCTATCACCTAATAGTGCATTGGTGACAGATGGCTGATGTAAAAATTACTCTGTATTTTCTGAGTTGTCCAAGGATGTAGCTATCTCTGTATGATTGGCTCTGTGTTATTATCCCTGTGACTTGTCTCTAATACAAAACAAACTGTCCATTGATAACAAAAACAGTTCTGCTCGTTGCTAGCCCTATCTAATCTTACCCAGCTGTGTGCTGAACGATGAAGTTGCTAACATCCTAACAATGGGCATTAAGTTAGTCAATAGATAATGCGATAGTTGTCAGTATGGGCCCTTCAGGGGTCCACAGACATGCTGCTGTAATATGTGACAGGGGGTTAGTACCGGCTGCGCCGCCTGGGGGCAGTAAAGCGCTTTAAGACTCCGTACTATCTTCAGAAGTAAATCACGAATAAGTGAAGTTGGGCGCGGATTAATGACGCTTCAAGGCGAGCGGCAATATGATTGGTGGAGCGATCAGCGGGAGTTTCAGTTATTTCCGTGTTAGTCAGGAGCGGGTCGCGACTTTCAGTGGATGCGTGTGATTTTGTCGATAACTTACATTAAATTAGCGAAAATATTTTAATAAACACAGTAATAATGGAGGTGAAGCAGATCAGCGAGGAGTTCAACCGGTGAGTGAAACACAGCGCGAGATCATCACGAAGTTAGCGTCAAACACACACACACACACACACACACACACACACACACACACACACACACACACACACACACACACACTCTCACTCTCACTCCCCCCCAACCCATTAATACATCAGAATACACACACACACACACACACACACACTCTCACTCTCACTCCCCCCCCCCAACCCATTAATACATCAGAATACACACACACACACACACACACACACACACACACACACACACACACACACACACACACACACACACACACACACACACACTCTCTCTCTCACTCCCCCCCAACCCATTAATACATCAGAATACACACACACACACACACACACTCTCACTCTCACTCCCCCCCCCAACCCATTAATACATCCGAATACACACACACACACACACACACACACACACACACACTCTCTCACTTTCACTCCCCCCCCCAACCCATTAATACATCAGAATACACACACACACACACTCTCTCACTCTCATTCCCCCCCCCCAACCCATTAATACATCAGAATACACACACACACACACACACACTCTCTCACTCTCATTCCCCCCCCCAACCCATTAATACATCAGAATACACACACACACACACACACACACACACACACACACACTCTCACTCCCCCCCCCAACCCATTAATACATCAGAATACACACACACACACACACACACACACTCTCTCACTCTCATTCCCCCCCCCAACCCATTAATACATCAGAATACACACACACACACACTCTCACTCCCCCCCCCCCCAACCCATTAATACATCAGAATACACACACACACACACACACACACACACACACACACTCTCATGCACACATGCACAAAGCATAAATACGTCGGAAAATAGTTTACATTGTTTTCATTTCCTAGTATAAATATGTCAGGAACGGGTTTATCATTAAGCTAATCGTGTGTGTGTGTGTGTGTGTGTGTGTGTGTGTGTGTGTGTGTGTGTGTGTGTGTGTGTGGTTTATTTGCAGGTCTTTGAATATTACTGATTCAGACAGTGAGGAGAAATATAACAGGTACTCGCATAACACACATTTTT
>JBCEWE010000654.1:10000-25000 GCA_039877035.1 Silurus lanzhouensis | reverse complement strand
GTGTGTGTGTGTGTGGTGAATTGTGATGTATTTATGCTGTGTGTGTATTGTGATGTGATGTGTGTGTGTGTGTGTGTGTGTGTGTGTGTGTGTGTATTGTGATGTATTTATGCTGTGTGTGTATTGTGATGTGGTGTGTGTGTGTGTGTGTATTGTGATGTATTTATGCTGTGTGTGTATTGTGATGTGATTGTGTGTGTGTGTGTGTGTGTGTGTGTGTGTGTGATGTGGTGTGTGTGTGTGTGTGTGTGTATTGTGATGTTTTATGCTGTGTGTGTATTGTGATGTGTGTGTGTGTGTGTGTGTGTGTGTGTGGTGTGTGTGTGTGTGTGTGTGTGTGTGTATGTGATGTATTTATGCTGTGTGTGTGTGTGTATGTGATGTGTGTGTGTGTGTGTGTGTGGTGTGTGTGTGTGTGTGTGTGTGTGTGTTGTGATATTTATGTGTGTGTGTATCGTGATGTGTGTGTGTGTGTGTGTGTGTGTGTGTGTGTGTAGTGTGATGTGTGTGTGTGTGTATTGTGTGTATTATGCTGTGTGTGTATTGTGATGTGATGTGTGTTGTGTGTGTGTGTGTGTTGTGGTGTGTATTGTGATGTGATTGTGTGTGTGTGTTGTGTGTGTGTATTGTGATGTGGTGTGTGTGTGTGTATATTGTGATGTATTTATGCTGTGTGTGTATTGTGATGTATTTATGCTGTGTGTGTATTGTGATGTGATTGTGTGTGTGTGTATTGTGATGTGGTGTGTGTGTGTGTGTGTATTGTGATGTGGTGTGTGTGTGTGTGTGTGTGTGTGTGTATTGTGATGTATTTATGCTGTGTGTGTATTGTGATGTGATTGTGTGTGTGTGTATTGTGATGTGGTGTGTGTGTGTGTGTATTGTGATGTGGTGTGTGTGTGTGTGTATGTGTGTGTGTGTATTGTGATGTATTTATGCTGTGTGTGTTGTGATGTATTTATGCTGCGTGTGTATTGTGATGTGATGTGTGTGTGTGTGTGTGTGTATTGTGATATTTATGCTGTGTGTGTATCGTGATGTGATGTGTGTGTGTGTGTGTGTGTGTGTGTGTATTGTGATATTTATGCTGTGTGATGTGTGTGTGTGTGTGTGTGTGTGTGTGTGTGTATTGTGATGTATTTATGCTGTGTGTGTATTGTGATGTGATGTGTGTGTGTGTGTGTTGTGGTGTGTATTGTGATGTGATTGTGTGTGTGTGTGTGTGTGTGTGTATTGTGATGTGGTGTGTGTGTGTGTATTGTGATGTATTTATGCTGTGTGTGTATTGTGATGTATTTATGCTGTGTGTGTATTGTGATGTATTTATGCTGTGTGTGTATTGTGATGTGATTGTGTGTGTGTGTATTGTGATGTGGTGTGTGTGTGTGTGTGTATTGTGATGTGGTGTGTGTGTGTGTGTGTGTGTGTGTGTGTATTGTGATGTATTTATGCTGTGTGTGTATTGTGATGTGATTGTGTGTGTGTGTATTGTGATGTGGTGTGTGTGTGTGTGTATTGTGATGTGGTGTGTGTGTGTGTGTATGTGTGTGTGTGTATTGTGATGTATTTATGCTGTGTGTGTTGTGATGTATTTATGCTGCGTGTGTATTGTGATGTGATGTGTGTGTGTGTGTGTGTATTGTGATGTATTTATGCTGTGTGTGTGTGTGTATTGTGATGTATTTATGCTGTGTGTGTGTGTGTGTATTGTGATGTATTTATGCTGTGTGTGTGTGTGTGTGTATTGTGATGTATTTATGCTGTGTGTGTGTGTGTGTGTGTGTATTGTGATGTATTTATGCTGTGTGTGTATTGTGATGTGATTGTGTGTGTGTGTGTATTGTGATGTGGTGTGTGTGTGTATTGTGATGTATTTATGCTGTGTGTGTATTGTGATGTGATTGTGTGTGTGTGTGTGTGTGATGTGGTGTGTGTGTGTGTGTGTGTGTGTGTGTGTGTGTATTGTGATGTATTTATGCTGTGTGTGTATTGTGATGTGGTGTGTGTGTGTGTGTGTGTATTGTGATGCTTTTTAAGCTGTGTGTGTATTGTGATGTGTGTGTGTGTATTGTGATGTATTTATGCTGTGTGTGTATTGTGATGTGGTGTGTGTGTGTGTATTGTGATGTGGTGTGTGTGTGTGTGTGTGTGTGTGTGTATTGTGATGTGATGTGTGTGTGTGTGTGTGTGTGTGTGTATTGTGATGTATTTATGCTGTGTGTGTATTGTGATGTATTTATGCTGTGTGTGTATTGTGATGTATTTATGCTGTGTGTGTATTGTGATGTATTTATGCTGTGTGTGTATTGTGATGTGATGTGTGTGTGTGTGTGTGTGTGTGTGTGTTGTGGTGTGTATTGTGATGTGATTGTGTGTGTGTGTGTGTGTATTGTGATGTGGTGTGTGTGTGTATTGTGATGTATTTATGCTGTGTGTGTATTGTGATGTATTTATGCTGTGTGTGTATTGTGATGTATTTATGCTGTGTGTGTGTGTGTGTGTGTGTGTGTGTGTGTGTGTGTGTGTGTGTGTGTGTGTGTGTATTGTGATGTATTTATGCTGTGTGTATTGTGATGTGATTGTGTGTGTGTGTATTGTGATGTGGTGTGTGTGTGTGTGTGTGTGTGTATTGTGATGTATTTATGCTGTGTGTGTATTGTGATGTATTTATGCTGTGTGTGTTGTGATGTATTTATGCTGCGTGTGTATTGTGATGTGATGTGTGTGTGTGTGTGTGTGTGTGTGTGTGTGTGTGTATTGTGATGTATTTATGCTGTGTGTGTGTGTGTATTGTGATGTATTTATGCTGTGTGTGTGTGTGTGTATTGTGATGTGGTGTGTGTGTGTGTGTGTGTGTGTGTGTGTGTGTTGTGATGTATTTATGCTGTGTGTGTATTGTGATGTGATTGTGTGTGTGTGTGTGTGTGTGTGTGTGTGTATTGTGATGTGATGTGTGTGTGTGTGTGTGTGTGTGTGTGTATTGTGATGTGGTGTGTGTGTGTGTGTGTATTGTGATGTGGTGTGTGTGTGTGTGTGTGTATTGTGATGTATTTATGCTGTGTGTGTATTGTGATGTGATGTGTGTGTGTGTGTGTGTGTGTGTATTGTGATGTATTTATGCTGTGTGTGTGTGTGTGTGTGTGTGTGTATTGTGATGTGATGTGTGTGTGTGTGTGTGTGTGTGTGTTGTGATGTATTTATGCTGTGTGTGTTGTGATGTGATTGTGTGTGTGTGTGTATTGTGATGTGGTGTGTGTGTGTGCTGTGTGTGTATTGTGATGTGATGTGTGTGTGTGTGTGTGTGTGTGTGTGTATTGTGATGTGATGTGATGTGTATTGTGATGTATTTATGCTGTGTGTGTGCGCGTGTGTATTGTGATTGTGTGTGTGTGTATTGTGATGTATTTATGCTGTGTGTGTGTGTGTGTGTATTGTGATGTGATGTGTGTGTGTGTGTATTGTGATGTATTTATGCTGTGTGTGTGTGTGTGTATTGTGATGTGATGTGTGTGTGTGTGTGTGTTGTGATGTATTTATGCTGTGTGTGTGCGCGTGTGTATTGTGATTGTGTGTGTGTGTATTGTGATGTATTTATGCTGTGTGTGTGTGTGTGTATTGTGATGTGATGTGTGTGTGTGTGTATTGTGATGTATTTATGCTGTGTGTGTGTGTGTGTGTATTGTGATGTGATGTGTGTGTGTGTGTGTTGTGATGTATTTATGCTGTGTGTGTTGTGATGTGATTGTGTGTGTGTGTGTATTGTGATGTGGTGTGTGTGTGTGCTGTGTGTGTATTGTGATGTGATGTGTGTGTGTGTGTGTGTGTGTGTGTATTGTGATGTGATGTGATGTGTATTGTGATGTATTTATGCTGTGTGTGTGCGCGTGTGTATTGTGATTGTGTGTGTGTGTATTGTGATGTATTTATGCTGTGTGTGTGCGCGTGTGTATTGTGATTGTGTGTGTGTGTATTGTGATGTATTTATGCTGTGTGTGTGCGCGTGTGTATTGTGATTGTGTGTGTGTGTATTGTGATGTATTTATGCTGTGTGTGTGCGCGTGTGTATTGTGATTGTGTGTGTGTGTATTGTGATGTATTTATGCTGTGTGTGTGCGCGTGTGTATTGTGATGTGTATGTGTTTATAAATAAAAAATACTGAATCAGCTTTATATTTATTTTAGATTTACAGTTTATTTTTCATTTGTGTGTGTTAGATTTAGGCAGCAGGGGAAGGAGGCCGCTCAGCGAGGTGATCTTGAACTTTCTCTGGGATTTTTCCGGCGAGCGTTTGATATGCGTCCGAGTGATAAGATGCTGGGTCGAATCCAGCGATTGGAGGAGGCTATAAAAGAGCTGAACGTATCTGAGGAAGAGGAGGAGTTTGTGGACGTGCTCAGCAGTGGGTTAATGTTGTATAAAGGGCTTTACGATCAGCTGTATGAGCACCAGAAAGATGGCGTGGCCTTCCTGTACAGCCTGCATAGGGACGGGCATGTCGGCGGCATTCTTGCGGACGACATGGGTCTGGGCAAGACGGTGCAGGTCATCAGCTTCCTGTCGGCTATGTATGATGCCGAGCAGATCAGTCACACGCTTCTCGTCATGCCCACCTCCCTGATCAAGACCTGGCTAAATGAATTTAAGCGCTGGACCCCTGGCCTGCGAGTCAAAGAGTTTCATGGCGCCAACAAATTGGAGCGCAGCCGGAACCTGGAACGAATCCAGCGTGGGAGTGGAGCCGTCATCACCACATATCAAATGCTGAATAATAACTGGCAGCAGCTGGCCTCATTCGGAGGACGGGAGTTTTCCTGGGATTACATCATCCTAGATGAAGCACACAAGATAAAAAGCCCATCAACGAAGACTGCGAAGAGTGTGAGCGCAGTTCCGGCACGGCACCGCCTCCTGCTCACTGGCACACCCGTTCAGAACAACCTGCGGGAGATGTGGGCCCTGTTTGACTTTGCCTGCAAGGGTGCATTGCTTGGCAGTGCCAAGACCTTTAAAACAGAGTATGAGAACCCAATCACACGGGCGAGGGAGAAAGACGCCACTCCCGGAGAGAAAGCTCTTGGGCTTAAAATCTCTCAGAACCTGACCGAGTTAATCAAGCCCTACTTCCTGCGAAGGACCAAAGCTGAGGTTCAGAACAGGAAGCAGCTTTCAGACAGGGCCAGTGAGGAAGATCAGCAACAGAAAGTGCAGCACCAGCAGAGTGCAAGCGTGAATGAGATCCCATCTCTAACACGTAAGACAGATCTGATCGTGTGGACATACCTGAGTGACGTTCAGGAGGATGTCTATAGACAGTTTGTCTCTCTAGACCATATCAAAGAACTGTTGACCACGACACACTCTCCACTTGCAGAGCTTACTGTACTCAAAAAGCTCTGTGATCATCCCAGACTGCTCTCTGCCCGAGCCGTTGCCCAGCTTGGATTCGGGGCGGGGCCAGGCGATCTCCAAGGGGACGATGGGCAATCGGGTGCGAGCAGTATTGTGGGTGTGGCTGATGAGACGCTTATTAATGAGTCGGGGAAGCTGTGTTTTCTTCTGAGCCTAATGGAGAGTTTGAGGGATGAGGGAAAGCGCACACTCATTTTCTCGCAGTCCAGGAAGATGCTGGACATCATTGAGCGTGTGCTTACTAACAGGAAGTTCTGTCTACTGCGTGTAGATGGCACCATCACACAACTCGCTGAGAGAGAAAGACGCATTGCTCTCTTCCAGACAGATGCACGCTACTCCGTGTTTCTGCTGACCACACAGGTGGGTGGAGTCGGCCTCACCCTCACTGCTGCCAACAGGGTGGTGATCTTTGACCCTAGCTGGAACCCTGCCACAGACGCACAGGCAGTGGACCGAGCGTACCGTATTGGCCAGACGCATGACGTCATCATCTACAGACTCATCACCTGTGGAACTGTGGAGGAGAAGATTTACAGGCGACAGGTGTGTGTGTGTGTGTGTGTGTGTGTGTGTGCGCGCGCGTGTGCGTGTGTGCGTGCGCGCGCTTAGTTTTTTAAGAACTTTTAGCAAAATAATTTATTTTACAATAGATAATACATCCGTGTTGCATCTGTCCCCAAAAATAGTGCTTTTTATAACGACTTTATATGTCTGAGCTTAAAATGCACAAACAGGAAAAAAAATCTATTGGAGAAAAAAATTTGACCTATGACCATCTTCAAAATCCTCTGATTACAATGATATATTCATATAAATCCTGCAACATCTTATGCTTGGGATTGCACACTGAGCAGAATTAAAGAGTCCAAGATGGAGCTCCTTATGCTGGGGAGGTGATGCTGAATGTGTGAAGTGCTTTATCAGAAATACTGTTAATGTCAAATAAAATAGTTTGTAATTTTCACATTTTATTTATTTTTCTGTATAACCCTATATGTAAGATTTCAGTCTTCATTATCTTAAATCTGTAAAACGTGCTCATAATGGAAACTATAATCTTTATAGTGTGTGTGTGTGTGTGTGTGTGTGTGTGTGTGTGTGTGTGTGTGTGTGTGTGTGTGTGTGTGTGTGTGTGTGTGAGAAGCTTTTCCTTCCACCACAGTCGCCACCGGCTTGTTCATCAGGAACAAACTTACACTTATAAAGAACATCTTATTGATTTTATTCACCACATTATCTGTGTTTCGCTGCTTTGAGACAATGTTCATTATTAAAAGCGCAATACAAATAAACATGAACTGAATTGACTCGTTCTGTGTGTTTTCCATTACAGGTGTTTAAGGACTCTTTGATACGCCAGACCACAGGTGATAAAAAGAACCCATTTAGGTACTTCACTAAGCAGGAGCTGAAGGAGCTTTTCACACTGGAGGACACACACTCATCTTCCACTCAGCTGCAGCTACAGTCACTCCACTCGTCTGCATGTCGCTCCGACCCTGAGCTGGAGTGCCACATCTCCGCTCTAAAGGGCATGAATGTGTTTGGCGTGTCCCGTCACGACCTGCTGTTCTCCAATGAAGAGGATGAGGATATGCTGCAGGACGAGGACACGCATTACATTGATCAGCGTGTTCAGAAAGCACAGGAGTTAGTCCAGGCCGAGTCACAACTGCACAGCCTCATGATGGACAACGTCAGTCAGAACACAGAACCCACCTGGCTCCAACTGTCACGACATCGATACCCAGACCAACACATGGGGAGGGGAGACAGCAAAACCACACCCCTGTGCCCTAATCTCAGCTCACCTGCTGTGGTGGATCTTACACAATCAGGTTTGGATGAACTGGATGGAGGAATGCAGGTGAAAGATGATCATGTGATAGATTTATCTATACACGTGACCGACGACAGTTTTGTTGAAAAAGAGATTAAGAGCATAAACAGTGAGCAGGGTTTAATTATAGAAGAGAAATCCGATCATCTTTCACACTCTTACTCAAATCAGATCATAAATATCTCTCCCTTCAAGCAATCTGATTCTTCTGTAGCTCTGCTGGGAATGGAGTCAAAGACCCCTGAAGCCTTTTCACAGGTGGACTTGGGTTCACCTGAAACTTTTTTCGAGTCTGATGCCTCCAAAGTTTTGTTTAAGGTGGGGATAGATTCATCTACAGCTCCAGGAGCACAGCTAGATTTAACTAAATCTATGGTTGGGGTGGAGTCTGACCTGAAAGATTTGACATCCCTAGAATATTTCCCAGGAAATTTTAATCTGCAACTGGAGGACAGTGCAGAGCTGCTCTCAGAGGACAAAGAGGAGAAGGTGGATCAGGAAGAGGAGGAGCTAAGTACAGGAGGCGAAGACTTCCAACTGCAGATGGATGACTCTAGGGAGCAGATCGAGAGTAACTTTGACAGTGTGAAGGAGAAGTCAGCAGATGAGTCGCTCCTCTGGCCATCAAAAAAGAAAAGATTGCGAGTGCTTTATGATAGTGAGGAAGAGGTGGAGAAAGATGTGTTGGTCAGCAGTCCTTTAGAGGGCAGCTTCACGGGCCTTGGATCTTCCACACCCAAATCTATGCTGCGTATTGGCTCCAGACGCAGCATGAACACATCAATCGCATCACGGCGCTCAATGGTAGAGTCACTGCTAGAAGACATGGAGGAGGAAGAGGAGGAGGAAGAGGTGGAGGAGGAAGAGGAGGAGGAGGAGCAAGAGGAGGAGCCAGAAGATAAGGTCAGCTTTGAAGGGATGGTGCATAAACAAGCATCTGAAGCATTTGAAATATGTGGTGATGAATCAGTTTTGGAAGAGGCGCAGCCAAGTGGAGAAACACTCAATTCAGATTACACGAGTGAGTGTGCGGAGGAGGAGGAGGAGTGTGCGGAGGAGGAGGAGGAGGAGTGTGCGGAGGAGGAGGAGGAGTGTGCGGAGGAGGAGGAGGAGTGTGCGGAGGAGGAGGAGGAGGAGTGTGCGGAGGAGGAGGAGGAGGAGTGTGCGGAGGAGGAGGAGGAGGAGTGTGCGGAGGAGGAGGAGGAGTGTGCGGAGGAGGAGGAGTGTGCGGAGGAGGAGGAGTGTGCGGAGGAGGAGGAGGAGGAGGAGTGTGCGGAGGAGGAGATTTTGCAGTGGTAGACGAGGGGTTTGAGGAGAAAGAGGAAGGTGATGGAGAGAAGGGTTTCACTGATGAATCCACTGATGTTGAACTGGCCTCTAGTGAACTTTTGGATCAATGTGCACCTTCTGAAGTACAAAGTCTGAGTCTAAATGAAGTTACACATCCAAAGGAAATGTTTGACTCACTGGTGCATTCTGGGAAACAGTGTTTGGCTAAAGGAAGGAAACATGAAGCGTTGGATTTCTTTCTAAAGGCCATTGACTTAAACACTGGGGACCCTGAGATACAACTACTTATCATTCAACTGTACAGACAACTGAGTCACTGACACACACACACACACACACACACACACACACACACACACACACACACACACACACACACAAAGACCTCATCATGCAACAGTGCAAACATCGGAGTTATTGAGTGTGTGCGAGAGTATGTGTGGTGTGGCAAATTTTATTTTAACATTTCTGTTCCACTTTCAGTTTTTTGTAAAAACTTAAATAAATGATAAAATAAATTAAATGTTCTGCAGAAACTTTAGCATCTTTGTTTTTATAATCACTACACCATGTTACCCTGACAGTCTTCTATCAAGAGTGTAGATGTTTTAGAGCAGGGGTGGCCAACCAGTCAGAGACCGAGAGCCACATTTTATGACTGTTTTACCGCAAAGAGCCACATCATACACATGGGCACACATGAACATCACCCATCCCTTTCTCTTACACACACACACACACACACACACACACACCTCTGCTCAGCCAGATTTATTGTAAATGTCACACACCAACATAATGACAGAAATTGACTCCTACAGTTCTAAGACCACAGGACAGTCATTTTCAACAATGAACACTGCACTGTCTCACACACACAAACTCTGTTTAACCAAGTCCACAAACAAAATATAATAATTTACAATAGCGTTGTTCTTTTACTCTGCATGTTACTTAGTGGGACTTTTGGCATCCTTGCCTTAAACAATCCCCTTCAAATCTGCCTCGTATTCCGTTGTTGCCACTCAAAGCAATTCTTTCACACGTGTGTGTCAGTCAGAACAGATCGATGCTTTGAGTTCACGTGTTTCAGGGTAGAAAACAAGGACTTTGTTTGTGGGGGTTTTTATGTACGTGTTCACTTCGCTTGAGTTCAATACGGTATTTTCGTCAAATGCGCATGTGCGTGTGATGAATATACTGCGGGGGGGGGGGGGATTAATTTTTACAAGGGGCCACATGAGAAACCTGAATTGTGTCAGAGGGCCACACCAAAGATAATATTTTAGGGATGCACCAAAATGAAAGATCAATTCAAATGGCAATAAAATCCATAATTTTTCGTGTTATGCCTTTTGCCTTGGCACATCACTGGAAAACTTTCCTGCCTTTTCAAAAACGTCTCTACAGACGGAGTGCGCATGCGCGGAGTCACTTTACTTTTCTGCACCGCGTTCTTCTCATATTTAGAATGGCAATCGGGATGTTTGGATTTCAGGTGATAAATTAAACCCGACTTGGAGAAACTCTTTGCAGATACACCCCCCCCCCCTCCCCCTCTTGAAATTTCAGCATTGCATGTTTTGCACATCGCTCTCCGCACACCGCAGACATGTTGCTCTGATCCAGATACCCGTGTGCTGCTGCGCTTTTTTATTGCGTCATTACAATTGTGTTTCTGCCGTGTTGTTTCGGTGATTTAGGTATTTCCATAAATTCTCGGTGCATCGCTGTAATTTATGATTGGCCTCATGCCAAGGTCTGATATACCACAAAGTTTCCCAGTAGGGGCAAGTTCATTTAAGTCTTAAAATACCGTATTGAACTTAAGCAAAGCGAACACGCACATTAAAAATCAAACACACAAACCTCGAAAGGAACATAAGAGCCGCATGAAACCAGTTAAAGAACCGCATGCGGCTCGCGAGCCGCGGGTTGCCCACCCCTGTTTTAGAGTGTCACCTTGTGATTTTATTCACTTTACCTGAAATATTTGTGTTGATACTCAAGTTAATCATGTTAATAGTGTCAGGACAAGGAAAGCTTTTTCATTTTTATATGTTGCCAGAAATGATCCCATGTTTTCTTCATTTCTCCCTCGCTATGCAGTCTCCCCAACATGCTCTCATACAAAGCCATTTCAATCAACCCATCAATCCAATCTTTTAAGTCTGGGGTTTTGTGGCATTTCCAATTGTGTAAAATCCTCCTGGCAGCTGTAATACAACCAATCTAAATTAGAGTAAACACGTTTTTTGCTCTGTTGGGTACCACTGATTTATCTCCCAGAATGCATAGTCGTGGTTCCACAGGTATGATGGATCCCATCCACTCCTGCATTACTCCCAGAATTTTACACCAAAATGGGTGAACTAAGGAACATTCCCAAATCATCTGCAAATAAGTGCCCTCTTCTTCCTTACATTTCCAGCATAGATTATTTCCAGCTATACCCATTCTGTAAAGCCCAGATGGTGTATAATAATATTTATGTACTACTTTGTAATGAATGAATCTCCCCCTAACTTCCCTTATATTTTTACCCACATTAGATATGATGTACAGAAAATCGTTTTCATGGATATCTATCCTCAAGTCCTTTTGCCATAGTGTTCAGGTTCTTACAGGTATCTGCATTTACATTAAGCATTGATCTGATGATCTCATCAATACAACCTCACCACTACACACTAATCACTACACACACACACACACACACACACCCCGATAAGTGTGTAATGGTGAATGTGTAAAGGTAAGTGTGTAGTGGTGAGTTTTTAGTGATGTGTGTGTGCTTGTAGACACCCAGCAACAGTGTTGCCCATTGGATTGGAAGCTTTTCTTTTCACTTTATTATTTTTCTACTTATGGAAAGTCTTGGAATGAAGCTCGAGATACATGTGTGAATATGAAAGCAGAACTGCTGATCCTGAGGAATAAAGAGGAAAAGGTCAGTGTTTCTTGTCAAATGCTAATATGTCATTCATTTAGTAAAACAAATGTCAATTTGATAATATGAGATCTGACAAACATAACAATTCCAAAGCTATAATAATAATAATAATAATAATAATAATAATAATAATAATAATAAATAAATAAGATTAGTGTGTGTATGTGTGTGTAGGGATTTGTGATAAAGAACACCAAGCCTTTATATTACTGGCTTGGTCTGAGTGATGAGAGAACGGGAGAGTGGGAGTGGCTGGATGGAACGCTGTACCAAATGGACAAGAGGTAAAAATGTGAATATGCGCGTGTTATTCGGTGCAATTCTATTATTCATTATTTAGTAAGAGTGTGTGTGATATTTAAGTAAATGCTTGCGCTGTTAACCAGATTGTTCCTGAATGACACATCATGTCTAAATGTCTGTGTGTTTATGAAGAGAGTGGATGCCTGGCCAACCTGATAACTGGCATTTACATGGTCTGGGTGGTGGAGAAGATTGTGCTCACTTCCACAGTGATGGACGATATAATGATGATCATTGCTCCAGAATTTACCGTTTCATCTGTAAATCTCTTGCATTCAGAGTGTGATAATTGTACTACTACTACTATTACTACCACTAATAATAATCATGCATTTTAAATCGAATTGTAATCTCACCAGGGACCACAATGAGGCACAAACTATACAGGATTGCTTTGATTAGTCACTAACAGAACCAGTTGGAGCTGGAGTTTTTTCTGGTTTAAGGCTAATGTTTTTAAAAATTTACTTTATCCTAAAGTATAATTTAATATTATTTTTTATAAGATATTATAATATAAGACTTATGATCTGATTTTTATTTATATTATTTGTAGAACTTGTTTAAACGATGAGTTAAATTTGGGTAAAAAATGTAATGTCTGTAAGATTCCAGAATAAGCTCCAGTCTAGAAATCTCAGTCTCCTCTGAATTTATAATAAACTGCACATTAATGTCATGTTTGGTGAGATGGGGTGTTGAAGCAGTGCTAAACCCCTCATTGATCCTGCTGGATGATTAGTGATGAAGGAAGTGCCTATGTTTGTAACTTAATGTACTTCATATCAATAAAAAAACCAGATGAATGCCACAAATGTATTAGTCTCACACAAAAAAAAAATCAATGTGCTTATAACCTCTCACACACACACACACACAAACAATGCACCATGTCCTCCATTTTTAGTTTCAGTAAAGAAAACTTTTGATTTAAATTTAATTTAGATTGAATACAATTATAATCGTGTCTACCTTCAGGCTGGACGTACAGAACAGTGTCGGCGCCACGCGCGGGCCCTGGGGGCGTGGCCTTGGGGGGGGGCGTGGCCCTGCCACCTGAGCCCCCGTACTTCTCAAAATAATAACAAACTTAATCATTGCAAAAAATGCTTTACAAATTAATTTTATTATACCATGAATACGGGTTAAAGAATGATGAGTATAAGTAAATAAAAAACAAATAAATAAAATGACTAACCCATAATGCAGTGCTAACAGTCATTTACATACACGCTGCCACTACGTCAGTAGCGTAAATCAGTAGAGTAAATAGTCAGTGAATTCGTTATTCTAAAGTTCGTCTAAAACATTTAACAAAACACTGTTTTAATTAAAACATCTTTAACAACGGGTATGAGATGGTTCGCCACCTCAACAGAGAAAACTGTTGATCAGCTCAGTTCAATGACGAACACCGCTGATGGGAATGTCGATGCCCCAGGGATTGGACTCGGTGACGGCAGAGCTGCTGTTCCACCCGGAATGATGCCACCTGCCCGGATGATTTGGGGAGAGATGGACCTATGCAAGTCGTACTAAGTGCGTATCCAACACGCCTGTTGTATAAAGAGGTCATTTTTGCAGGCGTGGTTTCAGGAAAGAGACGGACTTGAGTATTCACTGAAGGCGGATGCAGCTTTTTGCGACCGCTGCAGAAAATGTCGGGCCGAATGGAAGAAGTTTGTTCTTCAGAAGTGTCATTTCTTCTCCTCTCGTCGTCTGCAGCTCTTCTAAAGGTGAGATGCGCTTCTGCTTTAGTAGCTACATTTGGTTATTATGCTGGTGGTTAATTTGCGTGTGTTTTCGTGAGTCTTTAGAGTTATGATAAATGATGGTTTACAGTGAGTGACACGTTTAATATTTTATGTTTATTGAAGTATAATAATTATAATAATAGTGATAGTATGTGAACGAGGCGTGTGTGTGTATATATATATATATATATATATATATATATATATATATATATATATATATATATATATATATATATATTTAATATAAAATAAATAAAAATAGAATCTTTTGAAGTAATAAAATAAATGAGAGTGATAATGTGAGGGATCTCAGTGTTTATGATGTTTCCATCTTCCAGCACCAGGTAAAGGATGGAATGAAGCTCCACACAACTTAACAGCTGTATAAATTAAAGCAATGTAATATAATTAAATAAATAAAACTAAATAACATTAAGCAATATACATTTACATTTCATATTTATGAATAAAAGTATAACAATTAAACTTCCCAAATACTAATCAGTTTTTTAGATGCTATATTTCATATTTTAATTACTTGTCAGCCAGCACTTTATTACCTATTAAAAAAACCTAAGTATTTTGTTTGTTTATGTTAAAACATAGTGAATTTAATGACCAAAATGTTATAAATAAATAGGGGATTAGATAGAGAATAAAGGGAATGAGGTGAAACAGTGATGAAGAAATGCCCTTTTAAAGGGCATTAAAAAAAAAATTGTAATTAGAATTTCGGCTGCTTTTTTTTGCAAAAGGCATAAGGCACGTGCCGGTTGGGGTTAGTGGTTATGGTTAAGATTTGGGTTAGGGTTAGGCAGTGGTGGGCGGTCAGGACCAGAAAAGTATTTTCTGCTGGCCTAAACACTATCAGAAGCACTGACCTACATTTACAACCTAAATTCTAATATTTGTTCCATTAAATTGTATTAATTTATTCCCAACAGTTTATTATCTTAATTTCTAAGCTTTTCTCTCGGCTGCACTGCTTCCAGCTTGTGTATGTGGATGTTAGATTTTTGTCCAATCAGAATTCAGCCTCTATGTGCTGCCATGTGAATCTGATCTTCCCAGCGGGTGCAAAGTCAATACTGCTGGCCTTTTTAACCATAGTCTCCTTAAGAATTAGCTCCGTTTTTTTAACAATCAGATTTCAGATTCTCCTCACAGGGCAGCTCGCTGGCCCAGAATAGCGTCAGCATTTTTCCGTCCTCTGATTGGTTGTTCAGAGGGAAACTGTTACAGCCGAGTTCGACTGGTAAAGTAGGTGTGTAGCTCTGCACACATTAATACATCAGAGTTAGACTTTTTTATGCCTACGGAGAAAGAGAAATTGATTTGGTCTCGGACATTATACAAAATGAATTTTCCAGAAAAGCTAGTCATCGTGAGGAGTTCGGCCGTCCCCGAAGCTAGCTAGCGTGCCTCAGCCCGGGAAAGGGTTTGT